>JAVHLU010001500.1:0-29550 GCA_036785755.1 Colletotrichum ledebouriae
GCCCAAAAAAGCAGTGCTTTTGCATTAGCCTAAAAAAGCGATAAAAGCGTGATATTGCACTAAACTAAGCCTAATTAGGCTAGCGTAAGGCTAACCTAACCTAATAATCGCAGTTAGGCTAACTTTTAAGCTCTTTTTTCCCTCTTATAATACTACCTCTGCTACTATTATTATTATCGCTAATAACGCTCTACTATTATTATTATTATTACTAATAACGTTGCAATAGCTTTAAGAGGCCTTAAAACTACTATTATTAAGCAGTCGTTTCGCCTATACTATAATTATAACAATAAGGACTAAAAAGAGCAGTATAAATACTACAGCTAGGTTACTATAGTTAGTATCTCTCGGCAGAGGAAGCATCTCGATCGCTACCCGTAATACCTCGAATACTAAACCCGCACCTAACTACTAATTATAGCTGCCCTTATTACTATAGTTATAGTTAACGATACCTTTAGAGACCTAATAGACTAGCTAAACTATTACGCTGCTCTTTCTATCTTCGCTAATAATTACCCCTTTACTTTCTATAAAGACGACTAGACCTGCGACTTAACTACGCTACTTCGACCTAGCTAGAAGCCGCTATCGTTATATAGCCTCCGCGAGGTATATTTACCTCATATCTATAACGACTACTACTATAAAGTCAAGGCTATTATTAAAGCTTCGCCCTATATTAATATAACTTTCAATAGCTCTAAAGATAACGCTAATAATCGTATTATTAACGTCTCCGTTATAATACCTAGTAGTACTACCTTCTTCTAGCGTATATAGGTAACTACTAACCGCTCCTATAGCGTAACGCAGAGCACCTAAGAGCTCCTTCCTATCCTTGAAGAGATCTCTATAGTTAAGGGTATTCCTAACCTTAAGCGGATTAATAGCTTTATAACTAATACGAATAGTATTATAAGGGCTTTATACTAAGAGATTACTTATTAACTAGGCCTTAAGTATATTATTCCTATTCTCTGCGACTCCTATAAGCTAAACCTTCTTATTAGTAATATTATAAAGCTATCTCTATAGCGACTAATCGTCGAGAAGGCCTTAAGTATTATTAGTTACTTCTATACCTCATAGTTATAGTTAGCCCGACTTTAGCGACTCTAAGTTACTATTTATAATAAGCCTAAAGCCCTACTTACTTCCTCTTTTACCTAATAGGGAAGTATAGAGCGTTACCTATTATTAGTATTCTATTTAAAGGGTGCCCTCCTTAACTATATCTGCCTTAATAATATTACTAGCTAGCGAGGCTCTATTATAAGGGATAGTAACGCTAGTAGTATTACTATACTAATTAGTATTATTAGCGATAAATTTTTCTAGCTCCGCGTAGAGACTCTTATCGACCTACTTAGACCTATTAGTGAGGCTATTAAGACGTTAGAAACCGATCGATCCTACGCTAGTTATATACTTACCTATTAGGAGGGTATTTAGTACTACTACGAGGCGCGCCGCGCTACTAATATATACTAAGTCGACTAGGTAGAGATATTTAGAGTATTTAACGCCCGCTGGGTAAAATAAATCACTAATATTAACGTTATTATATCTACCCTCCTACCTTCTAATACGTAGCGTATATATAGTAATAACGAGTAGGTAGTTATATTCGATTAGCTAGAGAGATTTACCCTAACTGCTACTTACTATAACGCCTATTATATCGAGATCCTCGACCTTCACGTAGTTATAGGCTTATTATTTAACCTAATAACCCCCTTTTAGGCGCCTATATAGAGCCTACTTATAGCGTGGAAGTACGTATAAGTCTGGAACTCGAAACTAGCCCTATTAGCGCTACGAATACTAGGCTATATTATAACTTTAGTCCTATTAGAGAGAAGCTTTTTAGCACTTAATTTTATATATAATTCAGCTTATAATCGATTAGCTCCTGAGATTGCTAATAGGCTTATATTTATATATATAAATAGTCGAGTGCTTAAATAGCTATACGCCTAGGAGGGAGGGTATTTATAGCTACTACTATAGGTAACGTGGGAGTCTCTTATAGAGGAGGAGTTAGTATAATTAGAGAGGGATATTCTCGACTTATATATAGGAGAAGCCCTAGCCTTTAACTTAGAGTTCGTTTAGAGCTAATTAATTTCAGTTTATATAGAGATTACTATAGTAAGCGAAATTTGCTTGCTCTAGCTTAAAAAAGCAGTGCTTTGCTTTATATAAGCCGAGAAAAGCGCAGCGAGCATTTGCACCTTCGGAACCCTGCACAACACATACGCGCGGTATGCTGTCTGTAGTGGAAGTGTGTGCGATGCGCATCACCCAGAGACTGACACGGCAGAGACGAAGCGCTTTGACATTGACAGACGTCGCTGTCACGCGGTGGAACCCACGTCCAACGCCCGCCCATGAGGTGTATTTCTTCTTCTTTTTGCTCTGGGCTCTTTTAGCTAGCTGTTGATTGGGGGCGCAATATGCATTGGTAAAGTGAGATGTCAAGATGAATGCAGGCGGTGCCGATAAATGGATGCATGCCGCAACTCAATTTCAGCCAGCAATGTACCACTGTATGTTGAAGCTGGAGATACGGTGAAGGTGGAGGAGGCAAGCACATCACATCCTGCGGCGGTCTCACCGTTCTGAGCTGCTGTGCAACGATGTCTCGGGCAGCGCTGAAGATGAAGGCAGACGTGTTGCTTGCGAAGACTGACAGAAGCCCCGCGGATACGGGATGCGTGTTACGTGGTATGTCTAGTTGTCTGCGATGGAGGAGTGAAAGGAGTTGAGAAATTGCACTTGAGGTCGTTCAACACAAAAGAGCCAAGATACGGAGAACGCGGCAATGCACGTCAGTATCTGTCGCGGGCTTACCTCGAAAGTAGACGCGATTCCCTTGCGATCAGGAGGAAGTAAGAGATGGACACGAAAACGTGGTGTGGGCTTCGCGTTTAGTAAGGTGTTACGGTAAGGGCGTCAGTCACGGGCACGTCCTGCCAGGGTTCCGAAGGTGCAAATGCTCGCTGCGCTTTTCTGGGCTTAGGCAAAGCAAAGCACTGCTTTTTTGGGCTAAAGCAAGCAGATCTCGCTAAGGTCTCTGATTGGTTAGCTAATATAGCCCTAAGCCTAACTGGGTAGGGTGGAGGTTAGTAGGAAGGTGTAATTAATAATAGGTGGGTGTGGGTAGGTATGGGTGGGTGTGGGTAGGTATATAGGTAGGTGCGTGTACTAACCCTATAGGTAAAGGGTATATAGGTCTAAATAACACTATTAAAGATATATTCAATAGATCTATATAGTATAGTAGTTTATACTACGAGCTGTAATTATTAGGCCTATTTATAGGTTCAAATCGTGAGAGTAGCAGTAGGTTTTTGCACTTCTATGGTTATATAGGAGTGAAGTTCTATAGTTTATAGATTTTTTTCTAAGTAGGTAGTCATATCGGGCCGGATTAACTCTCCGGTTCCTAATTAGGTATAGGTTATAAGCAATGTCGTGCTTTTATCGCTTTTTTGGGCTAATGCAAAAGCACTGCTTTTTTGGGCCAAAGCAGTAAAACTCGGAACCCTGCGTCCTGCGTGTCAATGGCAGGCAGGCAGCCAGCGAGCGATGTCGACGCAAGACGAGGACGTAGTGCTAGAATCAAATCCTGATTGACTGGAACGGAGTGGAAGGGGCGACGACTCGGGGGACCCCTGAAGTCTTGGATACGATTTTCGACGGGAGAATGCGACGGCGATAGAGAAAGACAGACTGAATGCCGACGAGAGTCAATGATTGGAGAGACCAGGAGCGCAGTGGAGGGAAAGGGCGAGGCCACCCGCGTTCCAGGTCAGTGTGCAGGAGTCCACGCGAGCAGAAATGTGGCAGCAGGTCTGTTTCGGATTTAGGTATCTTCAAGCGCAAACCGGCGTAGGGAGTACATCGAGGCTATCAGGGTCTGTCGGCTGCAGAACGGGGGCCCGGCAGGAAACAGCCAATCACAGAAACAAGCGGTCTGGTCGCGATCCATGGAAGGAACCTGGAAGAGGAGCGGAAGGGGACAAATGGACGGAAAGCACAGACCAGAGAAGCCCCACCTCGCGGTTCCACCTTCCGTGAAAACGGGCAGGCGCTTTCCAATAGAGGGCAAGGAGGGGACTTTTCTGGGTTGAAAAACAGAACATGACTTGGGATGGAGATGATGGGAATCAGTTGACGCCTAAGCCAGCCAATGCACAAAAGACATCTATGGATGGAAGAAACTTTGTTGTTGACGACAACAAACTACCTGACTCGGACTGTCGGATATGAGAAGCGCTTCTTTCTTCGCGATTGTGTTAGTAAGCACAGATGCACTCTATGGCGGAGCTTAAGCAGTGAAGGAACCTAAGGTACTTGACAAGCTAGGACCCAGCAAATGGAATTTTTCCACGGTTTTTTTTTTTTTTTTTTTTCTTTTCCTTTTCCTTTTCTTTTCCCTGAGGTGATCTGGGATGAGGTAAGCTGAAGCCCCCAACCCAGCTGCCCCAGTGATTCAGTCCCCTGCCTGCCTGAGGTAAGGTGCGGTAGGTTCGTCACGGCCATTCCTCCTGGCCATTTAATTCACTGCAGGCAAAACGCATTCTTCACCCCTTGGAACTTGGAAGTCGACTCGGCATTCCTCCGCCTCCGGCATGTCGTAGTATTCACCTTGAAGCCTCGACCTCGAACTCGAACTCGACTTGAGACTTGACTTGACTTTACTGATGTGAACTGAACTGGACCCCGTCTGTCTCTCCTTGCCGCCTCTTGGTTTTTTTTTTTTTTGTCAGTCATCCACCTACGTCTGCGGCTCCCTTACTCGCCGTCTTCTCATTGAGATGCGGTGTGCATGCGTACCTTACCTTGGTACTTATTACTGCTCTTTTACGCCTCCCAATGCCCACAATCACTAAGTGTGTCCCTACTTGCAGGTGCGGCCGCCATCTATAGCGCACGACAGGTGCCTTTCGAGTCGTCTTTGCCGCGCTAAAACACCGCCGAAGTGAAAATAACCCCCAAAAAGAAGAATCCGCCTCTACTGGTGGAAAGTACCTCCTCACCTTTACTCTGCACCAGAGATACCTGAGGTAGGCACTTCACCCAGAACCCGCCCTCGTCTTTCCTCAGCAGCACCCGTCAAGTTGTACCTACCTACCTTGCCCCTACTTAGGTACTTAAGGCACTTACCAACTACAGCAGTGGCAGCCGCAGTCGCAGTACCGCTCGCTACCTGCCTGGCCTTACACCAACCCGACTCCTGCTGCGTCCACAATCCTGCGCCCGTCTCGTCCAGAGCCGAACCTTTCGACCCGCCGCCGCCTCCCCTCTCGACACACCTCGACTCCTCGACACCGCCATCATCCTCTCACCCCTTCTCCCTTCTGCACAACATCTCATTCAGCGAATACTTCCTCGACCGTGTCGCCCATCATGACGCCGTCGCCGGGCCCCCAGTCAAACGCGGTCGAGGTTCGTCGCCCTCGATCGAGCCAGACCGTTTCTTTCTCCGTCGACGAGAAGAACAACATGCCTGGCTCCGACTCCACGAGTCTGCAGTACCAGGTCTCCGAGTGCATCGAGACCACGACGACAACTACAACCACCACAACCAAACGCACTTTCCCGCCCGTCTACCTTCGCGATGTTAGGCCACTTCACGAGCTCGACTCCAAGGAATACCCTCTCGCCTCCAAACCTCTGCCTCCCGAACTCGCAAACTTCTCCTTCAGATTCACCGGCTCTTCCTCCTCCGACGCCATGAATGACGATATTTTCGTCTCCAAAAAGGTATCTTGTCTTTGTCCTCTCCTGCAACATCTGTCCGTTGCTGACGTTTCGTCTTCCGCAGCGCAGGAGCCCCCTCGCGGCCGATAGGCAACCCGCAGGCCTTCCCAAAGAAGACGAGTCGACCCAAGAGTCTCCCAGACGCACCGAAAAGTCCTCGTCCGATGCTCACCAGAGAAGATCGCGTCGTTCTCGCTCCGCTGCCCGCGACCCTTCACCGACTTCCAACGCGTCTCCCCTTCCCTGCAGACCCTCTCGAAACCCTAGGTCAGCCGCCCTTTCTTTCACCGAGGACACATCACAAAGGCTTCGACGCCACCTCTCTAGGGCCAAGCAGATCGGCTGCCTCGCTACCCCAGACACCTCCGAAGTAGCTGCGACCACTTCGGAACGCGTCGCCCGACCTCGTCTTCAGATTGCTCGTCAGAGCCACACCCCCGAATCGGGTCCCAGCCAGACAAATCTCAGTAGTCTGCACGACGCACCGAGCCCGATAGGCAGCGATGCACTCACTGTTTTTAGCAGCAACGTAGCGACTCCCCCCATCACCGACGCCGATGCCGAGCCCTTTGTTGATGCCGACGAGTCCCTGCAACAGTCCATCCGAGCCGTTGGCCACCGCCCATCCATCGACGCCGTGGCTGCCCAGGATGCAAGCCTGCCTAGTCCGAGACTTTCGCCCACACTCGCTGCCGCCCAACTGCATCCCCGCGATTCCGACGAAGAGGACGAGGACTCGACCCAGAGCAGTGCTCTCACAACACGAAATGCCAGCTTTCGCAATCCGCCCTGGCTCCACGACTCCCAGATCACGGACGAGGCCGGCTACGCCTCCGACCTCTCCATGGTTGCCGATGAAAGCTCGTCCCCACTGGATAATCTTGATGCCCACACCGCTATGCTTGACGCACGTACCATGATGGAAAGATTCGACGCCATGCCTATCGAAATGAAGAGTTTCATCATGTACAACTTCCTTCGCCGCTGCCCCAGGAAAACACTTCGCCTGGTGTCCGATGTGGTCACCCCGGCATTGAAATGTGACTTCTTCAAGCAACTCCCCCTCGAACTCAGCTTCCACGTGCTCTCCTTCCTCGACCACCGCGATCTTTGTCGGGCTGCCCAGGTGTCTAAGCACTGGCGTAACATCGTCGACACCAACGAGACGGGCTGGAAGGAGTTATTTGATCGGGATGGCTTCACCCTCCCTCCAGGCGAACTCGACAAGGCTGTTCTCCAGGGCTGGGGATGGCAAGACCCCGTCGGTGTGATGGGTGCCGAGGTTGACCTCAGCCGCACGAGTCGGTTGAATTCCGCCGACAGCGAGTTGACTAAGGCAGTCATCAAGCCAGATCCCACGATCAAGCTCCGCAGTTCCAAGCGTAAGCGGGGCATTAACATTCCTGGCAGCGACCGATCGAAGCGCAGAGTCAGTGGCCAGGACGCCGCCCGAAGCGAAGCCATGCAGCTGGAAGCCAAACAGCACAAATCGGAGGGGCCTCTGTCCGCTGCGAATGCTGCCGCGACTGCCGTGCCGAACCCGCAGTTGGGCATGCCCAGTTTGCAGAAGTTACACTTGTTCAAGTCTCTCTATCGCCGCCACTACATGATCCGCCAAAGCTGGACCAGCGGCAAGGTCAAGCCCGGACACGTCGCCTTTCCAGCCCACCCTCGGCACGTCATCACTTGCTTGCAGTTCGACGAGGACAAGATCATCACTGGCAGCGATGATACCCTCATCCACGTCTACGACACCAAGACCGGCAAGCTCCGCAAGAAGCTCGAGGGACACGAAGGCGGTGTTTGGGCGCTGCAGTACGAGGGAAACATGCTGGTTTCTGGTTCCACCGATCGATCCGTACGTGTTTGGGACATTGAGAAGGGCTTCTGCACTCAGGTCTTCTACGGTCACACTAGTACTGTGCGCTGCCTGCAGATCCTCATGCCTACCGAGACTGGCAAAGCGCCCGATGGCAAGGCCGTGATGGCACCCCAGAAGCCATTGATCATCACCGGATCCCGCGATAGTCAGCTCCGCGTCTGGCGCTTGCCCGAGGTCGGCTCGCGTAGGTACATCCAGACTGGTCCCCCAGCCAACGACACGGACTGCCCGTACTTCATCCGCACACTATCTGGCCACACACACTCAGTTCGCGCCATTTCTGCCCATGGCGACACTCTTGTCAGCGGAAGCTACGACAGCACCGTGAGGGTCTGGCGGATCAGCACCGGCGAATCTCTTCACGTTCTCCACGGCCACTCGCAGAAGGTCTACAGTGTCGTTTTAGATCACGAGCGGAATCGCTGCATCTCCGGTTCCATGGATTCGCTTGTCAAGATCTGGGATCTGAACACGGGCGCATGCTTGCACACGCTCGAGGGCCACAGCCTCCTTGTCGGCCTGCTTGATTTGCGCGACGAGAGGCTTGTGTCGGCCGCTGCTGATAGTACCTTGCGCATCTGGGACCCTGAGAACGGCAAGTGCAAGAACGTGCTGACGGCTCACACTGGTGCCATTACGTGTTTCCAGCATGACGGACGGAAGGTCATCTCTGGCAGCGAGAAAACTGTCAAGATGTGGGACATTCGGACCGGCGAATGCGTGCAGGACCTCTTGACAGACTTGAGTGGAGTCTGGCAGGTCAAGTTTGACGAGCGACGATGCGTGGCCGCCGTCCAGCGCGACAGTCTGACTTACGTAGAGGTAAGTCTTTCCTTTCCAATCAAGCCAATCTAATTCTAACGAGTCGTTCCAGATTCTCGACTTTGGCGCTGTCCGCGACGGCAAGCCACCCGAAGAGCTCGGCGAGCGTAAGCTTCTCAATGAGCCAGAAGTGCGCGCGCTCCTGGCCGAAGATTTGTAACGAGCAACGAAATGGTTATGTGAACAGGGCACACCAAGACAATTTTCTTTTTGACGAACCAGCATATTACGACGAGAAACCTCAGCATCACTCAGGGCAAACCTCACGGGCATAATGACATGGGTGGGGAGGCAATTGGATGGGAACATTCATCATTAGGTTCGCGGCGTTCTAAATAAGGCCTCGGGCGGGACACGAAAAAAAAGGGGGGCGTTGTTTCTTTTGTCCGCGCAGAGCGCATATACCACGTCTTTGTATGGATTAATGTCACTATCGGTTGAAGCAGCAGCAGCACGGCGGGACAGTCTTATGGGTTGGTTCTCGCGCATTTGCACCAAACGAAAAACGGGAAGACGGGAGGTTCTTTTGTGTCTTACGGCGTATTACTTACGTACAGACGGGTCGTTGCACATACATTTTCCCTCGTTGAACTGACATGGTATTTATCAGATGGATGTGCCCCGTAATGCTCCGGGAACCGCGAGAGCCTCAGTGAAGTCTGTTTCTGTTACTTTGCAGAGCCGACTAGGCCTCGCATGCGGATGGTCACTTGCAAGCTTGGCCCAGCCCATCACGTCTCGCAGCTTCACTTACGACGCTCGACAGTTGGCATGAATCCCGTATAATCTTCTGGCTCCCATCGTCACGACACTAACCTTCCCGGTCCAACTTGTTCAACTCGCCATCCACCTTGTCGTGCCGTCGAAAGCTCCACCAAAACAACCCCGAACAAACCCCCATCACGCCCGCGATCGCACCGTACACCACCACGAGATACGGATCCCTCGACACGGGACTCAGCGCCATGGCCATCACCGACCCAGCACACGCGCTCAGCTGCACCATCGCCTGCACAATACACCTCATGTCCTTGGGCGCCTTGGCATACGCGTACTCGCTGGCCGTCACCAGCCCGAGAATCTCGGCGACGGCCAGGCACACGTACACGGGCATCTGCGCCCACACGTTGACCTGGTTGGGCACGCGGCCGCCCTCCTGCTCGGAGGCGGGACACGCGCGGGGCGCGTCGTAGCAGGGTCCCGCGTCGTATATCATCTGCTGTAGACCCGCGGCATAGGCCATGGCCGCGCCGCAGACGAGGAACGCGGTGGTGATGCGCGCCATGGGGCCGAAGGAGACGCGGTGGTGGGCGAGGACGTTGTACAGCACCTGGATCACGGGGCCGAGGACGACGCAGGATACGCCGGCCATGGCTTGGAGCATATCGTTGGGCACGCCGTGGAGCTGCATCTGGCTGGCTTGGGAGATGAGGTTGTTGAACATTTGGGTGATGGCCAGGTAGAAGAAGGCGAAGGAGAATCTGGGCGGGGAAAGTCAAACAAGTCAGTATGCGTCACGACGGCTGGTTTCTTCTCCTTCCTCTTTTTTCTTTTTTTCTTTCTCTTGTGGGGAGGGGACATGACGAACATGACGCGGCAGGCTAGGAGACCGCGCTTCAACTCGTCCACGAACTTGTCGCTCCATGGGACCGAGGTGTTATGGGACTCGAGCTGGTATGATTGCTTTGCGTGGTCGAGGTTGAAGCCGTTTCGGGCTGCTAAGGTCATGACTTGGAGTGCTTGAGGGAGGTTGTTCGCACCGGGGCGGACCTTGACTTGAATCCCGTCGTGTCAGTTGCCATTTCTCTCTTTTTTTTTGGACGACAAAGAGACATTACCCAGGTGTGATCTGAACGATACCAACAGCGCCACGGCAACCATCAAAGACGCAGCTGCCATCAGGTACGCCGTCCAGAAGTCGAACCACTTCTCCAAGAACGTCGCGGGGATGGACGAGAGCGAGGCGATGTTGGTGAACCTGTCCGTCTGTGAGCGAAAGCCCGGATTCAAAGTTTGCGTTTCTGGGCAAAGGTGCTCACCAGTAAAAGGCGTTGTACAGGAACTGGAGCGTTCTTGTGCCGTCGACCACGACGAGCTTCTCATCTTTCCGTCGAACAAGCTGGGGGTTCTTCTGCGTGTACTGGTCGCCTGGCGAGCGAGCGACGTCAGAGGCGAGCTGCAAACTCTCACAAGCGAGGAGGCAGGCCAAAACTCACCTATGAACGGGGAAACGGTTGCCTTGGTCGCGCCTACGCCCATACCCACCAGGACCATGGCGACTACGAGGCCCGGCAACCCTGCGCCGTTATCCAGGGAAGAGGGCAGGGCCGTCGCAAACATGACCAGTGAGGCGCAAAGCGAGAGTCTGGATTGTCTTCAGCACATTTGCCCTTTCTCCCACCGCTTAGACGAAGGTTCGCCGATCATACACGAGTCCCAGAAGGAGGGTTTTGTATCTCCCGAGCCATATGTCAGAGACGACGGCGAAACAGCTCGGCATGAGGAAGAGAAAGACAAAGAAGCCGTTGGATATTGCGGTGGCCGTCGCCTGGCCGAGTCCGAGGGCTCCCGGCACGGCGTGAGAGTCTCGCTCATTCTGCATGTAATTCTCTGGGACGGCAAGTCAGTCGTCGACGGCAGTGATGGAGAGGGCTTCACGGGCAGCAGCACTTACGCCAGATGGAGACGAAACAATAGTAACTGAACCGTTCCGAGGCTCCGATCAGCGCAGCCGCCCACGCAGCGGATGGGAGCTTGTCGACGACGTGCGGCAGGTTCTCGATCTCGTCGTCGGTCGCATCTCGAGGGGTGAAGCCATCTTCGGTTCGGCTGTCCTCCGCTGACGGGCTCGCTGCCTTCTCGACAACACCCATGTTTCCTTGCACGGGAGAAGTCGACTGATTCTACCAGACAACAAGGCAGCCAAGATCTCATCCTTCTTTCCCATGGATTCCCGAAGACGGATGATTAGTCACATCATCCAGCCTGCCACTTCGAATCGACACCGCACACAGTTATTCCGACCTGTTGATTTCGAGTTCGTCACAGTGCGAAACTTGTGTCCTCGGAAGCATTCCCGCCCTTGCCAAGACTGGGGATGCCATCTCTGGCCAGGGGCGTACCTTGGCGTACAGCATTGGCGCAGATGCCAAGCTTCCCAAAGCGAGAAACGCCCTCAAATGTGCTCGCGGAGTCTCACCGGCTCCGAGAAAACAAATCACCACATGGCAGCACGAGAGTCAAGGGGGAAGAATGGGAGCCACCAAACAAGGCAGATGGGGGAACCGTCTCCGTGGTGCCGCGTCTCGCACTCTCAAGCCGGTGTCACGATGGCCACTCTGCGGCATTTGGACACCACTAAACGATGTACTTGATAAACAACGGGGGAAAGGTTGGAAACCTCTGAGAGCTGTGAGGTGGTTGCATATAGTGACGAGTCACGACAAGCACCCAGCTCAGATCGATCTGATCTTCCACGCACAATCATGGCCTCCTCGAACACCGAACCCAAGTACCACATCGGGTTCAAGCAGGGCACAATCAACTTGTTCGAGCTACGCAACGTCTCGACGTGCTTACAGTACCTTCTCCCAACGCTCGAGGCGCTGCCACCCACCTTCTCCCTCTTGGACGTCGGCTGCGGCCCAGGCAGCATCACCGTGGACCTGGCCCGACGCTTCCCTCAGGCCACCATCATCGGCGTCGACCAGAGCGCAGAGGTGACGGAACGTAACCAGACGGCCTCCGCGTCCCTCGCCCCCGGCACCCGCATGCAGTTCCGCCAGGGCGACGTGCTGAAGCCCGAGACCTTCCTCAGTCCCGAGGAACTGCGAGACAAGTTCGACGTGGTCCACGAGCACACGACGCTCATCTGCATCCCGTCCAACTTGCCCGTCCTGGAACAGATGCGGCGGCTGGCCAAGCCCAACGGCGGCATCGTCGCCTGCCGTGACGGCGACACCCAGTCGCAGGTTCTGTGGCCGCCGTGTCCCGAGAACGCGGAGCTGCAGGAGCGCATCTACAGGATGAACGGGCTCGAGACGCAGACGGGGCGGCGGCTCATTCACAAGGCGCTCGCCGCCGGGTTCCGCAGGGACCAGATCACGGCGTCTGCCAGCGTCCTGTCCAACATCACGCCCGAGGAGCGGTTCGCTTACGCCGGGTCCATGCTGGATATTCTCGCGGACGAGAACTCGGAGTATCGCCGCGCTGCCGACAAGTTCGGATACACGGCGGAGCAGATCGATGTGCTGCGCGCTAACATGCAGAGATTCATAGATGCCGAGGACGGATGGAGGCTCTTGATATGCACCGAGATCATCTGTCGGCTGGATGGACCGTCAGAGGCCTCATGAAATAACCTAGGCGGCGACGGTTGAGTGGGTGGCTCCGGCAAACTTTGTGCAGACGTCTTTTCTCCTCGAGACATCAACGAGATGTATAGAATAACATCAAATACGAAACATGTGGTTGGTCCCGACTGCGATGAAAGCGGGCTGCTGCTGTCTTGCTCGCAGCCGGGGGGGGAGGGGGGGATGAAGGACGTGGGGGAGCAGGGTACTTTCTCGACCCTACCTACATAGACCGTGGTGCTCCTGGGTGATGACCACAGCAACCAACGGCAATGCCAGGCATGTCTTTCTTTCTTCTGGTTGTACAGTATGAAGAACCAATCGCTTTCTGCTAGCTGAGAAAACTTGCTCTCGGTGGCGTGTTGGCCAAGCCGCTCGAGGCCCTCACCTTCATTTTCCCGGGACACTCTTCATGTCAGTCCTACCCAGCGGCCGAACATGACTTCTGATAACCAGATGCAAGGCTCTGCGTTGGCCATGCCCGGACATAAATGCTCATCGATCCTTCCGCTTCCTTGAAACCTCCGGTCCATGTTCTGACAGTACACTTCCCTTCCCCCCCTTCACCAACGGCAACATCACCGATACGACTACAACACCACACACATGGCTCCGGCATCCCGCATGCTCGCGGCAGGACTCGCCGTCGCCCTGTACGCCATCGACGTCCAGGGCGACGGCACCGGCCTCATCGGCTGGGGCAAAACCCTCTACGACCCAACATGCTCCTTCGCCTGCCGCAACGTCGTCAGAAAGCAAAAGCTGGCCTGCACCCCCGTCGACTCGACCGAGAACCACGGCACCGCGCACAACCCCGTCACGACGCCGCCCGACTGCTTCATCAAAGACCACGCCTTCCTCACCACCATGGCCCTCTGCATCGACACCTACTGCCCTCTCAGCGACAAGCCGCCGATGAGCAAGTTGGAAGACTACTGGGCGTCTCATCTGGCCACCGGCACCCTTGGAAATCCCGAATATGTCCCCGTCATGTCGTATCAAGAGGCACTTGCCGCCGCGCGCGAGGAGGAATCCCGTGCCGCCCAGAACGGCAACTCCTCGTCCACCGACGGCGACATGGAAGGACACACTGCTCATCGGAGGGACCAGACGACAGCCAAACTGAAGACACGTCAGCACAGCGCCGGCATGCACTCGGATGCTCCCGAAGGCCTCACCGTGTACAACGTTTCCAGTCCTTTGCCAATGGCGGCTGGGAGCTCCAAGCCGCTCAACGTGACCAGCTTCGTCGGTCCGAACGAGTGGCAGTTGCAGTGGAACTACATGCACGACTTCGAGGTCAACGAAGCAGGCCACTCCACAGTGACCATCGTGATCGCCATCGTCGCCGTCTTGCTTCCGGTTGCGCTGTCGCTGCTCCGCTTCATCCCGGGCTTCACCAAGAGCTATGCCTGGACGTTCTGGCAGTCCTTGCTGATCCACCCGGCTGCCTTTGGCCGGCATCACCGGGAGCCCATTGCTGGTATTGGCAACATGCCCACTCGCGGACAGGCTCTGTACATCTTCCTCATCAGCATACTCAACATCCTCCTCTGGCTCGGCCCCTACACGATCCACCAGCCGCAGGCCAGCTTCACGTCCCTGAAAATGCAGAGCATCAGCATCATTGGCAACCGTGCCGGGGTCATGGCGATGGGAAACGCCGTGGCTTTGTTCCTCTTCGCCGCCCGCAACAGCGTGTTGCTTCACATCACAGACTGGAGCTATAGCACTTATCTTCTTCTCCATCGATGGCTGGGCTATTGGACCATTTTCCACACCATCGTCCACTCCTTCATGCTGCTGGCGAACTACGCTCTGCAGGGAACCTACGAGGACGAGCTGGCCCGCGACTACTGGATCTGGGGTATCGTTGGCACCGTTGCTGCCAGCGCGATACTACCCTTCTCCGTGCTATGGCTGCGTCAGCGCTTCTACGAGTTCTTCCTCGCCTCTCACATCATCCTTTCGCTGCTCTTCATAATCGGATACTACTACCACATCTGGTACGTCTACGAATACAATTGGGGTTATGAGATTTGGATCTTCGTCGCCGGCGGTATCTGGGGCGCCGACCGCCTCCTCCGCCTCGTCCGGACTTTCTGGCAAGGTCTTCGGTGGGCTACGGTGACGACCGTCCGAGACGTCGATGGCGACTATCTCCGCATTGTGGTAGAAGGCAAGTCTCTCAACAACGGCGTGGTTTACCTCGGCTTTCCGGCGCTCACCTGGCGCTTTTGGGAAACCCATCCATTCTCTGTGGCATACTCTGGAAGAAGCGTCAACAACACTCACACCCGAGAGCACACACCAAGAGATATCTCTTCCAGCCAAGAAGAAGACTTAGCCACGACGCCGCCAATCAAGGAGAGCGACCCCGAAAAGGCCATCGGCACCTCCCAGATCGCTGGCGGGAACGCTGCGCCGGTTGACGCGGACACCACGGTCTTCTACTCTCGAACTCGCAGCGGCATCACCAAGGCCCTCGCTTCGAAGGCTTCATCCTCTCCCGTTCGCGTCCGTGTTCTACTCGAGGGTCCCTACCATCACTCGGGGCACACATCCCCCCAGCTGGCCCATTGCAAGGACATGATCTGCATCGCGGGTGGCGTAGGCATCACCGCCTGCATCCCTTTTCTCCGCTCTGGCTCGTCCGTGGGAAGCACCAAGCTTTTCTGGTCCAGTCGCCAACAAGGTCTCGTCACGGCACTCGCACCTGCGCTCAACAGTCTCCCGAGAAGCGTCCAGGTGGAGACTGTCGTGGGAGAGAGGTTGAAGCTGGATTACCTACTTGCCAGGGAAATGACTGCGGGATCGGGAACCCCGCTGGCCATCGTCGTTTGTGGACCTCCGGGCATGGCGGACGATGTTCGCAGAAAGATTGTCGAGGTGGCGAGGACGAACCCGGCCAGCAGACCGTACGTTTTGGTGGACGAGGCGTTTGCGTGGTGATTTGATTCTCGGTACGCATAGTTTGGCGTAAATAATACTATTACACAACTACTTTAGCTCTGACAGCATCGTCGAGTTCTGGTGATTTAAAGCATGCTGTTCAATAGCTTGGGGATAGTCACTCCTAAAACGAACAATTCTGCGGTTCAATACCCAACTTCTCACTCATCTACAAGTTTATAGTCGAATCGCCTCCTGACCGCTCTGTCTAACTTCAAGCACTCCCTTCGCCCTTCCTTGCTCGCAACAATGACATATCCGATACACCACAACTCACTCGAGTCCGGACCCTGCACGAGATTCCCCTTCTCCTTCACCGTCTGAAAATGCACGACATGACGCATGAGATCAGGATTCGTTTCCAGAAAGTCCCCGACGGCGTCCTCAGACGCCATGATGCCCGGGCGCGTCGGCGCCAGAACCGAAATGCCCAACACGTACTGCGGCCTTCCGTGGAGAAAAGGCCGCGAAAGAGCTCTCACGCGAGAGTCCCCCTCGGGTCCAAGACTGAGCAACAGTCGCACGGCGTAATAGTCGATCCCGTGGGCGAGCAGAGCTGCCACGCAGTTGATGTAGCCTGGCGGACGGGCGTTCACCTCATGCAGGAAACACGACGGACCGCCAGCCGGGCCCGTCTCTTTGACGTGCAAATCAAGAATGTCGTCGGCGGCGTCGACTACATAACAAGCTCTCGACCCGCGTACTCTAGCCTCGCAATGAAAGACGCCTGAATGGAAGCCAAGCCGCGCGATGCTCCTCGCAAGGGCGTCTCGCATCATGCTCTTTTCGTCGTCCGGCAGCGCCGACGGCACGTCCATCAGCGTCTCCATGAAGTTGGCCGCCCTGGTTGTCTCCGTCCCTGGCAGGTCGCCTGAGCAGGGGAAGTCATCCGTTATATCGCAGAAGAGCACCTCTCCATTCAACACGATGAAGTTGGCATCCACTTCCGGCCCGTCGACATACGGCTCGACGACCACTCCCGTGCTTCTCGCCGCCGACGCAGCATGCCGCTCCGATGCTCGGAGAACGGCGGCTCGCAGCTCGTCCTGGTTGCGTACTTTGACCACACAGTCGCTGTTCCAACCAGTGCAAGGCTTCACGATCAACGGATAACCGAGCTTGTTGCCGCTTTCCGCCAACAACGTCTCAAGATCCTGCACCGACTGCAATACAAATCCATCCTTCACCCCAGATGCAGCAGACTCAATCTCTCTTGAAGCGCCCTTATTCCCAGCTCTGTGATATGCCGCAGAGCTAGACGTAGGAAGTCCCAAGATCTCACATGCCCTTGCGACCAGCGGCAGTCTCACGTCGCTAATGCACACAATCCCGTCAACGGGACGCGGGTATGCCCTGACGGCATCCACGATGCGCTGAGTGAGGCCATAGTCGCCCGCAATACTGACCGGAATGAATGCTTCGCGATAATGGGCGTACGGACCGTCGTTGTCCTCGAGCCAGTGGCCCGGCTCATCGAGCACAACGAGTGTGATGCCTAGGGCTTCGGCGGCTTGGTAAAATTGCTGGCTTGCTTCATTATTGGCGCGTCCTTGTACCCAGAAGACGCGTTTCTGAGCGAGCTGCTCTGGGACAGTCCATGGGATGGAAAGGCGTTTGCCGATTTCTTCGTCCAAGCGAGCGCGGAGGGTTTCGGCGGTGTCTTCCGGAGACTTGGCTCTGGCAATGATGCCACCGATTGCGTTACGCAGAAGCGAGAAGAAGTCTTTTCTGGTTTGGATACGCTGTGCTTCAGATGCGACTGTGGCATTGACGCGAAACAGAGGTTCGAGAAACCCCGTCGACATTCGAATTTCTTCGCAGCCCTTAAGTCTGTAAGAGAGAAAATCGGGTCTGATCACGGTGCCAGCCTCTCCCGAGAATGCAAGCCGGAGGATAGTGGCATGGGAATTATCCAGGTGCATGAGCTCTTTCAGCAGAGCGACGGCTAGGGGCTGTAGGTTGGCATCTTCCACATTGACTACGAATGTAGGCGGTTCAGGCAACGTAGTCTGTCCAAATATTGGCTGGACGTCCAAGGACCAATGATGCTGGCCAGATTCAGGGGTCGGACAAATCATGTTTGTTTGAACCGCTTGGAGGGAAACTGTGTTCGGACTGTCAGTCCCAATGCAAAGCATTTGATTCATAAGACACTAACCATGGTTCTCGGCTGCCTCGAGAATAAAATTCCAGTTGAGGTTGTTCATGTTGCCTGTCTGAGCTACCATGCCGATGAGAAACTACAACGACAGAGGGGACGTAGAAGGCTGTCAAGTTTGCGCAGGGTGGCTGGCTGTGTGACCGTCGTAGCCAACCGATCACCCATCATATGCAGATATGCTAATTCCTTAGCTTGTAGTTGATTTCAACCGACGGTGTTCATAATACAAAGCGAAGCGCCCGGTGGTCAATCACCTGCCTTTTCGGGGACGCGGAGAATTCTCTCTACCCATAATTCGGTTTAAACCCCTGTGCCAAGCTTCCAAGTGAGCAAGTTATTCTCCTCGTTCGCGCAGAACGCTACCGAACTCGCATCATTGAGCAAGTTAATATTAGGCGCGGAGCGCCATTCCATAAAAGGTTCTTGGAGGGTTGCTTCTTATTCTTGGCTTCGGGCACTGTGCCACGACCTCACATCCGTCGGACATGACGTGACATCTTCAGCGGTTTTGAGCAATTAACGTAATGCTATTCTGACTGCTGGAGTTTTCAGATTTATGACGTTAACTCCGACTCCTTACTTGTAAGGCGCCGTCATGTTACTATCGTATGACCATTGTAGTCCGAGGTCTCCAGACGTCGAGACTTTTCAACTCAAATTTGGATCAAAGGTCAATAGCAAATCCAAGCTTTATCAAGCCCTCTTTCACACTGCCACCTCTGCACTGGGTTAAGATCAAGCTTATTCGTCGGCATGTCAGTCCAAAACAATGTCTTCATCGGGCCGCAATCCGTTGCCGATTACTTCGACCCCGACAAAAACCCTCTCCTCCCTCTGGTAGAGATTCCAGACCGGCTGAATCCCTTCAGGAAAGATGGCGTTAGAATTTACGCAAAGATGCTCACTTGTCTGCCGGCTCAGAATGTGAAGTCTTTGCCCGGTACTTGCGAAGCCCAGATCCAGCCTGCGAGTGAGAAAGCTGACAAGCAGGTATCGCAGCACTCAAGATGCTACGCAACTTGCCCGATGCCCATCGCAAGAACATCGTAGAGGCAAGCTCTGGCTCGACTGTGCTATCACTTGGTATCATCGCTCGGGTTCTGTGGGGGAATGAGGACGTCGATGCCTACGTCACGAACAAGAAGCCACCAGAGTCGTTGAACATGCTTCGTTTCTTTGGCGTCCGGCCGTAAAACCCCCTTTCAAGTATTCAAGCTATCTAACATAATTGAGTCTGACTTCTATCTTCTCGTCAGTTGCCTCTATGGAGGCTTGGCTCAGCAGGAACCCACAGATCCCGCTGGTATTATGTCGAAGCTGCGAAAAGTCGCGGCACAGGACGAATCCATATTGTATCCCGGACAGTACGATAATCCCAACGTAAGTTTGGGTAACTTTCAGCCGAATGCAACCACTGACTCCCGAAAAAGAATTGGAAAGCCCACGAAGAATGGACGGGGCCACAAATCTTCAAACAATTACCTCACATCAACGTTTTCTGCTCGACGGTCGGCACTGGAGGCAAGAAAAAATGTTCGTCGCCTTGTGTTCCGACTTTACTGACCATGAGACCACAGGTGCCATTACAGGTACGGGGGTTTATTTGAAATCGCGCAAACCTTCAGTAAAGGTAGTTGGGTAGGTTCGTCTGTCCCTGTACATTCCATGTCTGCATCTGATCCGTCGGTATACGTAGTGTCTTCAACAAGTTTGGTGACCCGACCCCTGGTCCTAGGCGCTTTCACGGCTTCTACACGTCCGGCTTTCCATGGCAAGGAACTGTCGATAGTCGTATCGAGGTTTCGTCTGTCGACTCGTACCGCATGTCCATGCGTCTGTCTCGAGAAGGACTCATCGCCGGCCCATCATCCGGGGAGGCGCTCCACGGTTTACTCCAATACATCTCGGAACTCGAAGAGGGTGGGGGTTTGGCTCAATTAAAAAATGAGACAAACGGAGAGATTTCTTGCGTTTTTACCTGCAGCGACCTACCTTACCAATACTTGCCCGCCTATTTCCAAAAACTCGGACCGGACGAGTTTCCTCGGATCGAGAACGAGGTGAGCAGGAGGTCCACGAGTCAGAAGTTTGTATGGGCTGAATGAGTCTCACTTTTAGATTCTGTTGCAATGTGACCAAACCAGACACGACGAGACTTGGGTGCTGGATGTTCAGAGGGTGTCATCCATTTTATTTCGGACAACGGCTCTTGACGCGCACCAGCAAACGGCGGCACAAAATATCGAGGACAAAACTGTCTTGCGTGACCAAGTCTTAGTTCGCAAACCAAACGTGAGCCAATCATGGTTGTCACGCCTCTTGAGTTTGCTTTTCCCCCCGAAGCCTCGGTCGAAACCCAACAATCGTCTCGACCATTCCCGACACAACTCTCTCCCAGCAGTCCTGCTCCTGGATCTTCGCAGTCGAGCTGATTTCAAGTCTCGACACCTTCCGGGCTCTTTTTCCGTGCCTTTGGACGGTCTGACATCCAGCCTAGCCAATGGCGACATCTTTGGTGACGCAAAATCTGTCCACATGATCTGGACAGAGATTCAGAGAGTGTTCGCAGAGTCCAATGTGTCGAAAAGATTATCGGGTGCGCGGGAAAATGACCACACTATCATCTTGGTGTGTTATAACGGCGACGCAAGCAGGCTTGCATCATCCACGCTGCGGGCTAAAGATTATGAAGCTTATAGTGTGGAAGGAGGTATTGAGGCACTCTGGACTAATCTTGAAAGCCTAAATGTCGTGTGACTAAGGGCAGCTTCGATGTACACAAACGCTTTGAATAAATTTGATCAAGTTCATGTTTTATCGTGAATAACCTACTACGGATGACATTTGATAGTGGTTTTGCGATGCGTTGAGGACATGGAAGATAGGGCCATGGAGAGCAGCGTAGCGGCAACCCGGAGTAGGCTTATAAACCTCATTTTAAACTCTGTGTATTTCTTCAAGTAGGCCAAGCTTGCGACTAAATTTTTGATTACGAGTCACACTTTTATGAAATACCAAAACACGTAATGTTCACATGCTGGATCAACTCTGAGCTCGTCCTCTCCCGCAGGGAATTGCCAGCTGCGACCAGTTGGGAGTGCGCTATCCACAATGCCCTGACTTCCGTGCGTGCCGGCCGAGAATCGCGATGATGACCTCATAGCCAATGGCCCCTCGGCCGGAAGACCACGCGATGCAACGGCATCAACCATGCACCCACCGCGCTAGGGCCCGGAATCACAGACATCTGAATCCGGGATCAAGAAGAGAGAGAGGAAAGCTGCACGACACGCAAACGCGATGGCCTCGGAGACACAGCCCATGACCCGCCGCACGGTCGTTTCGGCCTTCATATTCAAGTTTCCGCTGGATGATGATGAAGATGGAAAGCCGCAGGTTGCCTTGTTCCGACGAGGCGATAAAGTGAGAACATACCAGTAAGCTCAGGTCTCTCGTCGGCCCCCTTCCATCCAGCTTTTTGTTCCTGACTAAAGAAAAGAATTATCCCGCAGGAACCGCCTCGCTCCCGTGTCTGGCAGCGTCGACAAGGATGACCCTTCACCTCTGCACGCAGCGTGGCGTGAGATCCGGGAGGAGACGGGACTGACGCCGGCGAGCCTCACGCTTTCTCGTCAAGGTAAGGATTACCACTTCGCGGACGAACAAATTGGTCGCGAATGGATCATCTACCCCTTCGCGTTCCGTCTGAAGTCTCCCGAGGACGAGGGGCGGATCCAGATCGACTGGGAGCACACGGGGTTTCAGTGGTTTGACCCGGGTGAAGTCCACGACGTCGACGAGTTCGGGGGCGTGCCCAGGCTAGCGGAAAGTTTACGAAGGGTCTGGTTTGAGAACGAATTGGGCGTCAGGAGTGGCAGGGTCTTGGGCGAGGGTTTGCTCGCTCTGCAGAGAGATCACGAGAGTGGAGCAAGACAATTGGCAGGAAAAGCCCTCGACTTACTCGTCGACGTGATGTCAGAGAGCGACGAGTCGTTGAAAAAGTGGTGGCGGAATACCAGGCTTGCGGCTTGGCACTTGTGGAAGAACGGGAGGGAGAGCATGGGTGCCGCCATTTTGAATGTGTTGACGAGGTCGCTGTCTATCATTGAAGACGAGGTGAAAAGACCCCAAGGAAGCGGGGCGTCGCAGGAGTTCTTGGACGTGATCGCGGGAAAGCTGCGACAGTATGCGGTGTCGAGGGAGGGCTCCGTCGATGGTATCTGGAAGTCTTTCGCAGGATTTCTCCGGGAGAACCATCACTCGGGCGAGCCCATCCGCATCCTCACGCTTTCTTCAAGCTCGACCATTCTGGAATGTCTGCACAGAGCCATCATTGGCTTCGACTCCGAATTCGACATTCGGATTCTGGAATCGCGTCCCCTGTTTGAGGGCGTTTCGATGGCGTCGCGGCTGGTCAGTCGTCTGCGGGAATCGGGTGCCGAGAGAGGAAAGAAGGTCAACGTCTCGATATATACTGACGCTTCGGCCGCAATCGCGAGCGAGGGCATCAACCTCGTCCTGATTGGCGCAGACCTCATTCGCAAGGACGGATCAACCAGCAATAAGACTGGCTCGCTACCGGCAGTCCTCTCAGCCAAACATTGTGCACCCGACTCCAAGGTCCTTGTTCTGGCAGAGACTGAGAAGATATTGCCGTACGACCCTCCCGGGCACGAGGAGAACGAAATCGAGGAGGTCGTAGCATCGTGGAGGCGGGAGGCTTCCCTGCAAGAAGCTGCATCGACTGTTCTCAGGTATTCCCAGATTGAAGTAACTGGTGAGGAGGGTCTGAAGGCGAGCGTGAAGAATGTCTACTTCGAGTGGGTTTCAACTAACCTCATCGATGGCTACATGTTCGAGGATGGGCCCAAGTGTGCAGAGGACATTTCGAAACTGGCAGGCCACATCAGGCGCGAAGCAGACGCCTTCTTCGCAGACATTTAGCTACGTAGGTCTCCCACAACACCACCCTCCGTCACAGGCCGTAGATGAATGTCCACTTCCTGTCAGCGTATCGCGCAGTGTCGACACGCTCCCCGTCGGTGTCATCTTGTGTCTCGTGTCGCATGATGTGTATCTTCTTGCGGTTGATAGAATCCAGTATGAACCTATACGAAAGGTATCCAACTAGCGATACTGCTACGAAACCCAGTGTCACGTAGAAAGGTAGTCTGTAGTCCGGCTTGTAGCGGTCGCGGTAGAGTTGTGCGCCAATGACGCCAGCAAGGTTTCCGAAGCCGTTTGCTCCGAGAATAAGGGATCTCTTGCCGGGTTCTGTCAACACCAGGGTTAGCCAAGTTCCTCTCGTCTTCACAAACACATAATCCCGAGCGTACCTGGATTATCTCCGCTCAACAAAGCGACGGTCAATGGCGCCGCAACGTAGCTGCCCAGCAGTAGCACGCACAGCGCTGCGTACTTGCCCGCTTGCGACTCAACAGTCACTGTCGCAATCAAACCAACAAGAGCAATGATAATGCAGCCCATGATGTGGTATCCCCGTCCCTTACTGTCCAATTGTCAGGAACTACATCTTTTAAGGGATTTGGAAGACGAACTGGTCGTCCGAGCTCAGAGCAAACAAGTACAGAACGAGCGCACCGCAGACGTACGGAGGAACAGACATCTGCAAGGCGGTTATTTCAGTGTCGTATCGAGGTCTTGGATACTCTCAGCCTACCAAGTTTGCTTGGATTGAAGAATATCCGAGTCCCTGGACAACCAGGGGAAGAAACACCGAAAACGCCTGTCCTGGAACGCTGGCGCAAATGTTGAATACGAGAAGATACCAGAATTTCCAGTCCCGAAGTGTTTCTACAAAATCTCGCTTCTTCAGTCGTTGATTGTCGATCCCGTTTCGGCCGTAGGAGGTATGCTCGACAAACAAGGCGTTCTCCTTTCTGATTCGCTCCGCCGCGAACTCGCGCTCTTCGGAGGCCAAGAACCACGCAGATCCGGGTTCGGAGGGAAGCAGAAACCAGGCCAGAAGCCCAAAGAAAATTGTCAAAGTTCCTTCGATTATAAATAGATATTGCCAGTTTTTGAGAGGCCCATCGCGCAGGTGGAAGACACCGTAGGCTATTTTCGCGTCAGCACAAGCATTCCGCCTATCCAAACCCCGATTTGGCTTCTGTGATTCCGTCAAAGTTTTCTACGATCGATGCGACGTCTAAGCTGAAGCCACATTCTTTTCGAAATTTCAAAAGCCGTCGCGTTGCGCATCGCAAAACTGTTCAGGAGCCACAGAGCCAAATTTCTTGAAGTGTTTGTTTGACGTACCGATCGCTCCAGAGAAAGCACCGGCAACCGCGTATTGTCCATAGAAGAGGCCGACTCGGACAGCAAGATCGTATCTACTGTAAAAGAAGGAGAGGTAGGCCACAGACGTGGGATAGAAACCTGCTTCGAATACGCCGATCAGGAGGCGGGTGGCGATGAGAGCATCTGTCGACACGCGCGACTTAGAAAATCTTTTCAAACATACAGCAGAATCAACGCACCTCGGCCGTTTATGAATGCTTGCACCAGAGTGATAAACCCCCATCCTATCTGTTCGTTTGTTGCAATTCGTTCTTGGGCAGTCTCTTGACCAAGTTTGTGTGACCGACCATCATGATGGGGATCCAATGCTTCGCGCCCAGCCATCGACCAATGGCCGCAGAAAGAGGCTGAAACAGAACAAAAGTGATGAAAAACAAGGAAACAGCAAGGTTGAGATCGTCTGGAACGGCTCCGATGTCCGTGGTCAAGCCTGAGGGGAAATAGCATGTTAGTGATTCCAAGAATGACTCGATCTCGGAATGCGGGCCAATTCTCGGGGACGCAATTCAACGTACCTTGAGTCTGAGCATTTCCCACATTTCCTCTGTCCAGGCCATTGGAAAGGTAAAGAAGAGATAGAAGAGGAAGGAGGCCTATGTCCATCTTACAGTTGATTTGTCGATCCATGGCGAGCTCTTTGACCGGCCCCAAGCCTTCGACTCCCTGGCCTTGAAGCGTTTTGCTATCGAGAGGCGAGGAGATGGTTTTCCGGGCGTCGGAGCTGTTGAACAAGCGGCTCATTGTGCTTTGAATTCTCCCGGTTCGTTGATGTCAGTCTCGTAACTGCCATCCCATGGGGGTCCAATACCCCTTGCTTCGAAATGGCCCTTTATACCTGACAGATTCAAGGGTGCACGCTCTCCCAGCATTCAACAGGGCCTTTCGTGGAAAAGTCATGGACCTGGAAACTAAAATTTGAGCCTCAATTCACCTGCATGGTTCGTCATTCACACGATGTCATGCTCATGGTCATAAGGCAGCAGCTGCAGTCATGATCTACTGCTTCTCAGGCCCAATAGGCTGGCCTGCCCGGATTGGCAAGTGAAGGCGGAGAGTTCCACAGTAAGTGTAGTGGTCGTATAGAGCAGGATCAACGGAGAGAATGTACCGCGTAAGCAAAGAAACGGCATTCATCCAGTTCGTGTTGACGCTATCTGTATTTGTTTCTTTATCTTCGGCCTCTGCCACCCCCCTCCTCCATGAATGGGAGATTGGAGAGCAGGGATCAGAACTCGGTGAAGGAAATGGGACGTAAGGGAAATCTTCCCGGAGCTTCCGCCGGCACATCACATCAGTCAACGCCCGCGATCAACAGCAAATGGTAGATCTGCTGCACAGTACTTCTCGTCTGACTGGAGATCTCGGCCTCGAGACGGGGTCCTCACTTTTTTTCTTTCCCTTTTTTCCTTTTTTTTTTCTCTCCTTTGGCCCCCAGCTGCATTTCGTCCGTGTGGAACCACGGCCGGCGGCGCGAGCGCCATCCATCCAGCTCCGAAGGGGGCCATTAGTCCCTTCAACCGTTGTAGATTTTAGTCTGTTGACAGACTTATTAGCATGCCCGCTCTGGGGCTACTTCACAGTAGTGAAACGGGGAACAAGGGAAACATGGGCAGAAAGGCAAAAATCAGAGGGGCGGGTGAGCGGCCGGCGGCAGCATCACTTAACGAATCAGAGGATGAATTGCACTTTGGCTAATCTGAGGCCTGACCTTCCGTCTTGGCTACGGGTATGGGTTGCGTGTGGGCGCTGCAATGAATGAGCATTTGAATGACTGATAAATGAGAGCACCTCCGCACCCAAGCAACAGGGATTGTCTTAGTTGGAAAGCTCTGTCGTGCAGAAAGTTATCTCACTGTGTTCTCAGATTGAACGAACGCCCCGATTTGCACTTTCGACGGAAAGGTCATACGGGTCAGCCGACCAAGGTTGATCAACCCAGCCTGGTCTACCTCGGTCCAGATCGTGAACAAGCTGAGAAAGTCCCATGCAGAGTCAGATCTGATAGCTGGCGCCGAGGGTTTGTAACGCGGACCAGGCGGCATCTGGGAGCAACCATCAGCCCTGTTTTCTGTGTGTGCCAGATCCTAGGTCGTCGATTGGGTGTGCTTCTTTCGCCGCATGTCTCACTTACCTCACGGGCGCTTGGTGCCGGTCCCCTCGTGCGTTCACAGGGAAGTCGATATGGCAAAAGAATGGTGAGAGTTGCTCTAATAGGGTAGAAACGCACAACTACCAGTTCGGAAAGACAAGATTCACGATCAAGAACAAGATCTCTCCAATCTAGCAAGAGGTCTGTGAGTGGTTACACTTTTGAATCTTGCCAACCGAATATGAACCGAACGCCTCGCAGTGTGATGCACTTCGTACAAAACGGGTGTACGGAGTGCGAGAAACTTTCCTTCAGCTGCGAGCCGCGATGTGCGCCTCCAAACCCCGGATGTCTATCTTCTTTTGATCCTACACGACAGCTGTGGTTTACGTGATCGTTCTCTTTTTGAACAATATGGTACGACTTTCAGTTCAACTCATCTTTGATAGAACTGTCGCACGTGTCCTGGGAGTTTCCAGCCTGTTCAATGGCCCACGTCGATGCTAGGTCCTTATCTCTTTAATCGGTTAAGTGGAATTATTGGTAGCTGTCGATATTTTCCTGTGTTAACGGTCTCTCAGGAGGGTTTATTTCGGTATATCGTTTCTTGTTAACTGGGCTTGTGTAACCTAACTCACCTTGGGGCGAGCTGAATGTTGCGCAGGTCGATCGAACCTACACGGTGTTGGGACTACTCCGGCATCTACTTCTTCCTTGTTCAAGTTCTTAAGACGTAACTCCTTCGCCCTGATTGGGATTCGACATAATGGATCTGTTTGGTTATCCCGAGACGAACCTCCCTTATCAACAAAGTCCGTACGTCTACCCTCCATCTTGGGTTGCAATCTTTCTATCTGTAAGTCGAAGTCTCTTTTACCTGTATGCGTCGCATAATTAAGATGGAGAAAGATAACCATTCGACATTCGCCTAAGAAGGCGAGCCTTTTCCGACTACCGTATGGCTCTAGTCCCCCGTAGATAGCGATGAAGTCGAATAACTGCAGGTTGCTAACGGCACTCCCTCTTGCGTCGACCCAGCTTCGACTCACCTGATTCATACCGCCCACTACCTCGCCGCTTTCGGTACCGATCTCCACGTTGACAAGCTCAACGGAACTGTCCTTTTCCGCACTCTGTCAACTGTGCGAACTGTTCTACGTCCCATCGAGGCGCGTGGTGCTCAATGAAACCACCGTGGTGTTGAATGTAATGTAGCTCGGGAACAAACCGGCAGGGATTCGGGCCTCGGGTTTGGCGTCATAATACTTCTATTGCCTGCAGCGGGCTATGAGGGCTCTACTCTCAGGCCATGCCGGATCTGAAAGCCGTAGGTCCTCTCCTTTTCTGGCGCCTACACGGCGGCAGCTCCGCCTCGCTCGTAATTTCTGTGATACTTGCCCCGCGAGCTCCCGATAACTTGTGGACTGCAGAGAAGACGCCCAACTCCCGTTTTGAATCCGCGGCACATCACCACGTCTCTGTAGTTTGCCTGTGGAGCCCCACATCTGACTCTGAGCTAGGTATTATTCCGGTAGATCAAGCAAGTATTGAGTTCCTACAACGTCGCTGTGAATGCAATCCACTCTCGTGGAAGCTCTCGTGGTATTGGTCAAAGTATGGGCTTCCGCAGCTGACATAGCCCATCAGAAAAGGAGTTTCAAGAATGTAGAAAGCAACATCTCCAGAGAGCACTATCCGTCCAGTCTTTCTCTGAAGTATAGCAACCCAAGTGTCTATCAATTGATCGAAGTCCGCCTCAGGACCGGCAGCTTCCGGTGTTTCTTTCCCGAGCTTCCACTTTCACTCTTCCTCTGCACCAGACACGGATCCTCTGCACTAGACACAGATCATTCAAAGACTGCACCTGATAATCGGTGAAGAATAGCAGCCTCTTAGGGAAGTTACTGTTGGAATTCTCAGCCCCTCTGTTTTCATCAAGAGCGGATTATTGTCCCTGTCATGGTGATTCGAAGAAAAGGCTCACAATCCTTAGAGGCAGAAACCGGTCTTATCCAGAGTTTGACCCTCAAAAGCACATTTGTCCACACTCTGCCCGTTTTCTCTGTGATGCCGTCAGTCTCAGGTCCACGACACTCTACTTTGAACCCTCGTAGTGCTCCCAGGACTGAGGAGTAACGCGGCCGAGCCGCCTGCAATACTCCGATGGTCCCCTTTTATAGGGTTAGCAATTACCCGGCCCGCGGGTACCCATGGGTACCCGCGAAATGGGTAGGTAGTTATAGGTAGTACCTATAGGTAGCGGGCGATACCTATAGGTACCTATAGGTTAAGTGGGTTTAGGTAATTAAGCCTATGGGTATAGTGCGAATACTATACCTATGGGTTTGGGTAGCCTATAGGTAATTATACCTATAGGTAATATATGTTTTTATTAGAGGTTATAGATATCTTTTATAGCAATTAGGCTAAATCGTGGGTATATTATAAATAGCTAAAATTCTATTACTATCTAATTGCTTTTTAACGCCCCTTTCTACCCTTATATCTCAAACTACCTATCGCTATAGAGCTTACTAGCCTTTAGAATAGCCTTAACTAAGTTAAGGTCTTTAGGTATAATAGTAATACGTTTAGCGTAGATAGTAGTAAGATTAATTACTAAACTAATTAGTTTAATAAATAAATAAATTAGGGAGGGGGATAATTACTCTTAAAAACGCTAGAAAGAAGACTCTCTAAAGACTCTTAGAGAGCTCTAATAGCTAACTTTACCTAGTAAATATTACTACTATAGCTAATATTATTATAGATCTCCTAGCAAAGTTACTAAAAGGGGAGCTTAGGGATAATAAGATTAGTTAATTTCTAGTAGGTCCTAATCTTACGAAGGGCCTTAGCTAAAGTAAGTTAGTTTATAGTTATCTTTTATAGTAATCTTAGCTTATTACTAGGGCGCTAATAGCGCTTCTTCTTTTAGGCTTAGCTAGGGGTAAGAGACTAGCTAGGGAGGGACTTTCTAGCTAACTTCTTAGTAACCTTAGTAGTAGTCTTCTTAGTAGTAGTCTTCTTACTTATAGTAGGCTTCTTACTAGTAGTAGCAGCCTTATACTATATTTTTATATATATAGAAGCTATAGCTTAAGTAGAGATTAGTATAGATAATTACTATAATAATTAAAAGGATAAATTACCTATTTATAGTTATAGTAGTTATAGGATATAGGAGGAAAGTTAG
>JAVHLU010001501.1:0-29485 GCA_036785755.1 Colletotrichum ledebouriae
AAAATATAAAACCCTAAGTAGTTTATAATTTCTATAAAATTAAACTTTAGAAATAGCTTTATTATCAAAGGGTAATAAGAATATATAAACCTAGCTTTAGGAAAATATTCCTAAGCTTATTAATAATATTTATTATAAAGGAGCGAGAAGTTAAACTTAGCTATAGCTATAATTATAATATCTACTAGGATTTAGAACTATAGGATCTCCTTAATATTATTAAACTCTCTACTCCTCCTTATTTTATTATTATATTTAATTTTATATCTATAGTATTTTTATAGATATTTAGATTATTATATAAGTAACTCTCTTAAGTTTTATAAAAGAAGTAGTTAGTATAAGGAGTGCTTAGTATAGAGATAATTTAAAGTATAGTTTATAGATATAAATACTAGTTATAAGGTTCCTAGTAGTATAGGCTTACTCTTTATAATAAATATAGGGTATTATATTATAACTACCTTAGGATTAAATAAATAAGCTATATATAGCTACTATATACTAAAAGACCTTTATCTCCTATAATCTAATAAGGAAACTAGTAGCAATATAAATAAAACTTTAATAATTAAAGTCTCTAGACCCCTTAGTTACTTTAAATATTTATTTAAAATCCTATTTACTAAGATAAGCCTTTTAAAAAGCTAGCTTTATTACCTTAGTAGTTTTATTAGATAACATCTATAATATAAAAGCTACTTCTAAGTATTTATTACTAGGGATGTTAAATTAAAGCTAAATAAAGCTTATAGCTACTTAAGAATTATAATTATTAGCTAGAGGGTATAGAGATAAATAATAAGAAGAAAAGGAATACCTAAAGTTAGTTATTAGAGTATTAAATAAAAAGAGGTGTATTATTTTTCTTTATTTAAAATATAGGGATATTAAAACTAAGGACCTAGAGGGTTATTATTAATAGAAGATAATAAGAGCGAGGTTAATTAGTATTTTTAATACCTAAGATAAAGAAGTTATAATTAGCTATAATACGAAGAAATAATTCATAAGTATAAAAGAGAAAATATAAAGAAGTTAGATAAAGATTAAAATAGCTAAGTAAAAGTAGTTATTATAAGAGGAGAAGTTAATAATAAAGGATAGAGGAGGATATTTATTTAACTTATAACTAAGCTACTTATTTTAATAGCTATTATTAATTATTATTTCCTTTATTCTTTCCTTATATATAACTACTCTAATTTATTATTCTATTTATTATAGGTTTTCTATCCTAAATTTATTTTATTTTATTAAAGCTAAGGAGAGTAAAAAGAGAGAGTTAATTATTTTTTCTATAAGCTGCTAATAAATTACTATATTATTAAAGTAGTTAATAGATATAAGAACGCACTCCTAACCTCCTAAACCCTTCAGTTTCTCTCTTTTATATATATATATTATTTACTTTTTAGCTTAATTTACCTACTAAGTATATAATATTAACTACTATATTATAGCTCTTTTATTTCTTTTAATATTACTTATATATAGCTTTTTAACTTATAAATTACTTATACCTACCCCTTATTAACCTTTCTTCTAATATATTATAATAGGGAAAGTTATTTTTTATAATAATAAAGTATTAGATATACATATCTAAGAGTTAAGATCTTTAAACCTTACTATCCTTAAAATTAGGCTTTTAATAAAGCTTATATTTAATAAACTAAGTATAAGTAGGTTTTAAATAAAAAGATAACATAATAGAGATATCCTAGGCTTTAAGTTCGGAATTACGCCGCAGCCCCTTCGCAAAAAGATTATAATAAATTTACCTAGTTTATAAGCATATTTTAGGAAATACTATATAGGTACTTTAACCTTTACCCTCTACTAGTTAAGGAAAATATATAGGAACCCTATACGTTCCTACTACTCGCAAGTAAACCCTTATCTAAAGTTAGACGCGCGCTATACTAGGGCTAATTATATTAGAGCTAAATAGGCTACTAAGGCTCTCGTAGCCTAGATAAGCCACTATATAAGATAACTCCTTAACTTAAAAGGTTAACCTTCTAGCAAGGTGCTAAAGGTGCTACGAAAGCTACTATATAAGATAACTCCTTAACCTAAAAGGCTAACCTTCTAGTAAGGTGCTATAAACGCTATTATATAAGAGGTAAGTCCTTAACTAAAGAGGTCTTTCCTAAGAGATTCTTATAGCTAGAAATATAAGAAGCTCTACTATAAGCAGGGCTTTATACCTCTCCCTCTTCCTTATCCTTATCCCTTAATTATATTAATACTAGACCTTATATATAAATATACTAAGCCTAAGTAAAGCACGCTTTTTAATATAAATAATATAGAGGGGATTACTAGAGAGTTTAGCCTTAATACGATTAATAAAACCCGCTCTTTTATTAACTACTCCGCTATATATAGAGAGCATATTATTAATATAGCCCTTAAGAGGGCTTACCTTAATACCCCTATAGGGGACTCTATAAGGTGCGATAGTATTAGAGCTAAGTAAGTAAACTTAGTAATAGAAGTTTAGTAGGTTATTATATACCCTATAGAGTAGCCCTTCTTTAAGCAGGTCCTCTATATTACTAAGGTAGAGGTAGCCTAGGTAGCCTAAGCGAACGTCGGTAAGTACGGCTTATGCTAACTATAATATAGAGAGAGCGTTGCTAACGACGGCATAGCTGCGAAGGCGTTAGCTAACCCGATCGAACAAGAGGACTGCTTTAACTATATAAATTAATAAAGTCTAAAACGGCGAATATATAGGACGCTGCTCACTAAAGATAGTAACGACTTCTAGCGGACGAAGCAGTAATAGAGGCGGTATTAGCAGCGCGGGTAGTGCGTAAGAGGAAAAGTCGATAGTTTCGTAGTTTAAATAATTAAAAACTACGTTATTATCGATATAAAGTTAAAGATCGTGAGGCTATAGGCACGTATAAGTGCGGCTATAGTTAGGAAAGGTAGTTAGTAATTACGATCACGTAACCGAAGGCTATATATTATCAGGAGGCGCGGAATTAGAAGGTCTGTTGCACTTAAGCAGGTAAAATCACTATATAGTAGCCAGAGGCCTTATATTTTCTATATAGATTAGAAGCTTAGTATTACTAAAGTAGCTTATTAAAATAAGATATTAAGCTTAGATTAATTATTTATTAATAGGGTTTATTAATAAAATACCTCTAGAAAGACACTAGACTGAATTAAGAGTAGATAAACCTCTAAATAATTAATCCTTTAAATTAAGAGATAGAAATATTAAGAAAAGGATAGCTTAAAAAGATATTAAATATTAAATAGCTAAGTATACTCCTTAATCTATAAATCTAGAGGGTTTCTCTCTAAATAAGATAGGTATTAACCTATAAATACCTAAGGATATTAATTTATAAACTAATTTAATAATTCTTATTAGTTTAAAAGAGCTAGATAGAGAGAAAGGATTATTAAAAAAGCTAAATATTTAGAATATAGAAAGAAGGAATAGCTATAAGAAGTAAAAGAGGGATTATAACTTATAATAACTAGCTAATTTTATAAAGTATCTTAATTACCCTAGGTTTATAGAACTATCTATTATTACTCTACTTCGCCCTTATTACCCTAAGAGATATTATATTTAACCCTATTAATACCTTAGTAGTATTTACTATTATAAGACCTATAAAGAACCTTATATTAAATAAAGATAAGCCTATACTAGTAATTCTATAGTATATATAATAGAGCTAAGAGTTTATAAATTACTTAATAACTTAATATAAAAGAGGGTTACTTATTATAACTTTAGCTTAGATAGAATATTTATTAGACCTCGATAATATATAAGGGAAGGTTATAAGATAAGAAGAGTTAAATAATTTAAAAGTTATAGCTCTTTTTAGGTTTATAATTAAGAGCTACCCTTATAATATCTATACCCTAATCTATAAACTAGCTTAGTAACTTAGGAAAGAGATTAAGAAGGCTTCTATAGAGCTTAAAAAGGTAGAGGTAATAAACCTTTAGAATATTATAAAGGCCTTCTTTTTATTAAATTATAGTAATTCTTATTAAGTTATAATCTTTATAAACTAGTTAACTAGCTACTACTTCTATTATAACTCTATATAGGATTAGAACAATAATTAGCGCTTTATTAGAGCTATATAGGACCTTAATATATAGTATTATAAGATAGGAGCTTCTTAATAACTTTAAAAGCTCCTATTAATTAATACCTATATAATTAATTTAGTTTAGTAGAGGGATAGATTTATATATAACCTCTAGTATATTAAATAAGCTAGAGCTCTAATTTAAGAAGGATTATTATTACTACGTTTTATTAGTATAACTTTAAATAATAGTATATTATTTACTAACTCCGAGATCCGCTTAGTTAGCTAATATATATTTATAATTACTATAAAGTTCTATAACTTAACTATTAATATTAATATAGCTCTATAAGATACCCTATTAAGCTAAGAAGACTTTAAGAAAGTACCTTTCCTCCCTCTATACCCTCCTACCCCTTTATTTATAAATAGTAATATAATAAACTTTAGAAATAATAATAATATTATACTATCTCTTATAATAAATATTCCTTAACTTATTTATAAATTATTAGTACTATCTAGGTATACTTTATCTAGAATACTAGATATTAAGCTTAAATACCTTAGATATTGGCTTTAGTTATAGTCTTATAGATACTAAGTTATAATATAACTCTTAAGTTATACTAGAGAACTATACTTATGGATATATTATTATATCCTAAGTAACTTACTCCTTTAAATAAGTATAACTATAATTATATAGATTATATCTAGTAGAGGGTTAATTAGTAGAATTAGATTAAGTAGAATATACCTAAGGGAGTATATTATTATAATATTTCACGCCTAGTATAATAAGGTAGGTAGTCTTAGCTAGACTAAGGGTTAGAATAAGATAAGGAGTATAATAAAGAGGAAGAGGTAATAAGGCTATTATTAAGATATAACTTATAATAGAAAATAATTAAACCTAAGGGACTTTCTTAGTAATAAGATTACTTATTTAGAAGATATTATTAATAGAAAGGGTCTATAAATAGAGTTTACTTATTATTTCTATAAAGTAGGTTTATTTATTTTTTAAGACTCTCTTTTATAATATTATAAAGAGTCTTAAGGGGATAATTAAAATAAAATAAGATAGACTTAGCTATATAGCTTTTAAAAAGCCCCCTTAGTATATAAGCCTATTATAAAAAGATTATAAAATAAAGTATAGAGGAGAGGAGCGTAGTAGACTTAAGTATTATTTATATATTATTACTATTAGTACCTTAATAATTATATATATCTTATTTTCTAGTATTTCCTTAGTAAACCTATACCTAATTTAGATAATCTCTTTTAATTAGATCTATAAACGTTTTATATATCTTTTAAGCCTACTTTTAATATTCTTACCTTTTTATAGGTAGAGTTATATGATGTATTATCTTTCTAGTTCCTATTAGTTCTAGCCCTTTCTAATATAAGTATACCTCTTTTATAATACTACTAGATAAGAGTAATAATATAATATTTTAGTACTTCTAACGTAGCTACCTTAGTCCTAAAGCTCTTAAGTAGCTAGTATATAATACTTAGGGGGTAAGGATTAAGGGCTTAATATACTTATAGTACTAATACTACGTAGTAAATATACTAAATAAGTAATTTTCAGATAAATATTAGAAGATAAAGTAATATACCCTTACTATAGAATTATATCGGATCTATTGAACCACCCCGAAGGCTTTAACTAGAACTAATAGCTATTATTAAGGATAAATATACGAGTTAGCTCTTTACCTTTTTATATACTAATAAGACTTATAGTAATATTATACTCGCTCTATATACCTTTAAGTAATAGGTATTTTAATAAAAGGGACTTTCTATTTATAAGATTAGATAAGATATTAAAAGATTAGTAATTCTACTTATAAGATATATAGGATATAAGGATTAGACCTATATAGAAGGAATAGAGGTTAAAATAACCCCTCTATATATAAAGGAACTAAATAGTAGAGGGGAATAGGCTAGTTAGGAAGTTATAACTTAAATAATTAAGATACTCGCTATAGCTAGCTTACTTATAGAGCTATAGGCTAAGATAGTACTGGTAATAATAATACTTTATAATATAGGCCTACTTAAGCGCTATAACTAGCATTCGCTACTATAGATTAAAGAAGAGTAGTTCTACTAGTAATTTTACTAGTAGTTACCTAATAATAGAATAGCCCTAACCTATAACCTTCGCCCTTACTAGGGATATATATATACCTATAGCTATTATATATAGCCCCTTAAGAGAGAATAAGAGAGAGGGATTAATAAGAGAGACTTTGAGGTAATACCGCGGGGATATATTAGATACCTAGTAGGATATATTCCAAATACCTATAACCTATATGAGGTCTAGATCCCTATATTATAAATACTTATTATTATATAGAATATAATATTTAATAAATAGACTTTCTATATAAAGGATAAAGTAAAAGAGGCTATTTTAGAAGGTAGTATCTATATGATAGTAAAGGAGATTAAAAAAACCTATATTATAAGTTAATTTTAAACTTTAGATCCTGGGTATTATAAATAAGGATAAAGCTATATTAATACTTATAACTAAATAAATACTTATATTAACTCTTATTCCTATAACTAAGTCTCTAAATAGAAGAATCTTAAAACTTCTAAAGTAATCAATAAGCTAGAAAAGGGGGTAGCTATTATCTCCTAATCCTATACTAGAGCTAGATAAAAGCCTAGCTCAAATAAATAGAGTAGTATATATAATATATTTATATTAGAAATAAATTATATATATAAAGCTGTTAGAGAAGTTAATTCTAAAGAGGAATAGATTAAGGACTATATTATAATTAAACTACTTCCTACTTTATAAGATATTTCTAAAGTAAGTAAGTATAATAAGAATAAACCTTTAGATAGGAGGCTCTTAAATCTATTAATATAGCTATACTAGGATAGTAAGGAGAGGGTTAATACTAAATAGAGGTCTAACTAGGTATATAACTAGGAGGATTATAACTAAACTTATTAAAGTTAATAACTATATAATCTACTACATAGTAACTTATAACTAGGAATAATAGAGAGCAAACCCCGCTCTAGTTACTAGTTTTTATTCTAATATTATATAGAGTAGGAGTAAGTATCTAGCTTCTTTAAGACCTTTATACCTGATTAGTAGAAAGCCTTTTTAAAAGCTAGCATAGGGTACTATATACTCTATAGCTATATTTATACTACTATTTATAGTATAAAGCCTGCTTATATAACTATAATAATCTATAAATATCTTACTACTAATAACCTTATTAAGCTACTATACTTATAGAAGGGACTTTTAAACCTCCTATAGGCGCTCTGAACTCGCTTTAAAGAAGTAGCTAAGGTTAAGATAGGTAAATTATAGTAGATAGATATATAGCGCGTTATTGATTAAGAGATAATAATAAAGAGACTAATCCCTTTAAAGTAAGTATTTACTTAGAAATTTAATAAGGATAATATCCTTAATTAATATAAGGTAAGTATTTATATTTAGGGTAATTAGTAAGAGAAGTTACCCCTTAAATAGACTTATATAGTAACCCTCGCTACTTATACCTTTAAGGTAGTAATAGTAATTACTATATAATTTAACCTTAGAGTTATATAATTTAATATTATTAATATATTCCTAAACGCCTCCTAGGACCTAAATAAAGACCTAATTATTAATAAGCTACTAGATAGCTTTAAGTAGCTTAGAAAGTATATTAAATTATACTGTATACTCTATAGGCTAAGGGATATACTACTACTCTAATATAAGGAGTTCTCTTTAACTCTTTAATATCTAAGCCTTATACCTATAAGTAAAGATCTATATCTCTTTTAATTAACTAATAAGAAGGTTCTTATTATCTTTTATATAGATAAATTCCTTATCTTATTTTATAAGAACTATAAAGAAGTAGTATAGAGAGTAATTATTAGTCTAAAAGAGGTATATAAGTTAAAAGAATAAAGCCTAGTTAAGTACTATCTCAGAATTAGAGTTATTTATAACTAAGCTATATAAAAAATATACCTTTCTTATAACTAGTATATTAAGAGGGTTATAAAAGAATTTAACTTACTCAACTTAAGAGCGCTAGTAACCCCCCTTTTAAATATACTACTTCCAAAGAGTGAAATAGTAATAATACTATTAGAGGTAAAGGGTTTTTAAGAGAAAATTAGCTCTATATTCTATACTATAGTTATAATTTAACCTAATATTATTTTTATATATTCCCTACTCTTAAGATTCCTAACCAACCCCGCTCCTTATTACTACGCTATTACTAACTAGGTTATATAATACCTATATTATACTTATTACCTCATAATATACTTTAGTAAATTAGGGGGTAGGTAGGTATTACTAATTATAAGAGATACTTTATTTATAGATAGGAAGGAAATATAGAGGTTATCTTAAGGGTATATAATCTCGCTCTTTAGAGGACTAATCTAGTAGAAAGCTACTTAAGAAGCTATAATTATAATATCAATAATAGAAGTAGAGCTTCTAAGCCTTAAATATACTACTAAGGAAACTATTACGCTTTAGAGACTATTTAGGGATATCGCTCTTAAACTTAGTAATATTTACAAGATTTATTATGATAACTAATAAATAATTCGTCTTATAGTAAGCAAAAAGGAATAAATCTTAATAAAGCTCTAGCACGTTAATATCTAGAATATATCGCTATAATAAGAACACGCTCGAGGATTAGTTAGCGTAGTATATATACTGATAAATAATATACTAGCTAATAGTCTTATTCAGGTTCTTAACTATGAGAAGTTTAAACAGTTTTATTCGCTCCTTAATCTAAAAAGATATATAGAAAATAATTATAATAAACGAGGGATACTCTGAACTAGGGAGCGCTAGCTATAGCTAGCTCTAAGGAGGACACTTCCGTTAGCAAGGTTACGCTATAGGTAGAATAAATCTAATTAGTAATAATATATATTCTATTCTCTATACTAGGGAGCGCTATCTATTAGCTCTTCTAATAGGATATTAACTATAATATCTAGTATTTAATATATATAAATAGTATAGTAATCTCCTTATATAGTAGTCTCCTCTTAATATACTATCTTTTATATACCTCCTGCTCTTATTAGAGGTATATATACTAATAGAGATAATTAGGGATAGGAGGTAAGTATATTATAGGCTATACTAAGGAGTAGCTATTTAATTTTATAGCTTATATACTACTTAAAATCTATAGGTACCTTATAAAGAAGATAAGTAAGGAGAGCCTCTGAAGCTTAAAAGTAGTCCTTCATAATAACTACCTTACGCTATATATTAAAGTTTTATCTACTAAGTCTAGTTATAGCTAACTCTATCTAACCTTAATAAGGGTATAAATATATTAATAAGTACCTATTCCTACTAGGTACTAGCTCCTGCTCTTATTAGAGGTATATCTACTAAGAGAGATAATAAAGCATAGGAAATAAGTATACTATAGGCTATACTAATAAATAGCTTTTTATTTTTATAGCTTATATACTACTTAGAATCTATAGATATCTTATAGAGAAGTAGCGCTAGCAAGCTATATTTAAAGAAATAGACTTTCTTATTAGTATTTATTATAGGGATAATTACTAGATAAGCAAATAGTATAGTAATCTCTTTAAATAATACTCTCTTCTTAATATATAATCCTTTATATACCTCCCGCTCTTATTAAAGCTATATATACTAAGGGGGATAAAGAGGGATAGGAGATAAGTATACTATAAGCTATATTAATTAGTAGCGTTTTATTCTCACAGCTTATATATTACTTAGAATCTATAGGTATTTTATAAAGAGGTAATATTAGTAAGTTGTCACGGCGCTAAGTTAGACCTCCCTGAATTTCGGGTCACGTGACTTGCGATCACGTGACTTACGAGTTACATAATTACTAAGCGACTCTTTAGCCTTCTAAGGCTACGCTAGCCTATAGTTAGACTTTCTCCTTCTCTAACGTAGAATCTACTTAATATAGCGTAATTAAAGTATATTAACCTTCGCCTATTTACTATTTATAATACTATTCTGCGTTTATCTATCTATTCTCTAGAGATAGAAGTATAATATCTTAACTTACTACTACCCTAACCTTATTAATTAACTAACGCGAGTATAATACCTAACTAAGCGCTAAGCTAACTAATCTACGCTAACTAACTAACCTAAAACTAATTAATACCCCCCCTCTACTTTATTATTAATATACTAAATAAGTTATAACTAGCTAGCTATAGTTATAAAGCTATAACTACGCTTATGCTTAATACTAGAAGGCTCCTAGAGCCTTATATTAAAACCCTTTAATACTGCTATACTACGCTACCTAACTATAATACTCCCCTATATAAGGACCTAAAGGTTTTCGACCCGAATAAATCTATATATAAGCAGCCTATTAAAGGCCTATTTATAGACCTTAATATAGAGGGATATAAGAGCTTAGCTTAGAGCGCTATTACTAAGCTATAGAAGTTCCCCGACCTCCTTATTATTAACTATAATTACCTAGGTAAGGGCTAGAAGATTACCCTTACCCTTAATAATATAATATAGCTATTTTAAAATAACCCCGATTTAACCCTTACTTAGATTTAAGATTAGCTTATAAAAAGGGCTACTTAAAGTACTAAGTCTTAAGCCTTATATATAGGATATATTACTATTAGTAATAACCTTCGTATACTATATAATATAGCTCTACGCCTAGAATATAAAAATTAAGAGCTCTAGGAGCGCTTAGAGGATACCCACGCTACTATTAATAATACTAAGTAATCCGCTATACTTAAGTATTACTAAGAGGAGCGTAATTAGGCCTAATATAACGCTATTATTATTATAGAGGAGCGTAATAAAGCAAGGGAGGCTAATAAAGCCCTACTTTAGTATTTTAAACGCAATATAACCGCTATACCCCCCCCTATAAGCCCTCCCTCTAGTACCTATAGCGCTACGCTTTAGGCGATCCTCGACTAAATAATATACCTTAAGAGTTAGGTCCGCTCTAGCTTACCTATATTAACTACTAGCTATAGTAGCACCCGCCCTACTAAGATACCTAAAGTCCCTATCTTTATAAGTACTAAGGGTACTAATCCTAAGCACCCGAGGTTTAATACCTAGCTTTTTTATATTAAGATACGCCTTAATAATAAGGAGTATTATAGCGAATCCTAACGCTTTAAGTATATACTCTTACGCCTTAGAGGAACTACTTATAATATTATATCCCCTCTCCTCTTAGGCGACCCCTTTTAAATTATTATAGCGGAATAGCTTATTAAAGAACTAAAAAGTATCTTTATAAACCTAGTTTAGTATAATAAGGCCTAGATAAAGCTTAACACCCTTACTATCTTATTTAAGGATATTTAGGTTAAGCGAGTAACTTTTACTAAACTCGCCTATAAAGCTAAGCTCCTAGAATCTTAGTAGCGCTAGAAGTTTTATAAGAAGTTACTAGCCTCCCTCTAGAACTAGTGCTCTATTTATTATATAAATAGCGCCCTTAACTTCTAGGACTATACTACCTAGGTCTATACTATAGCTTATATTATAGCGCCTCCTAATACCCGTTTAGCTAATTAAACTACTATATAAGGCCCCGCCCTAGTAGCCTGCGCTAAGCCTTCTAGTAGAGGGAACCCTCGTGCTTAAGCCTATACTAACTAAGGCTATATCCCTGAGGCTTTATATAAGAAGCTCTATAACTAGGGCGCCTACTTTATCTATAGTAATACTAGCTATACCTCGCGGGATTACCCCTATAAGAGGGCTAGAGCTACTATAAGTATTACTAAGCCTATAGAGGCTACTAGTAGTAACCTAGAGCTAGTAGAAAACTAGAGCCCCTAGCGAAAATAGACTCCCTACTAAGGGAGACCTAAAGAGATTAGTAATTAGTAATAGTATCTATTAACTTATAATAACTAGTTAGTAGCAAGCTACTAGAGAAAGAGTTAGTCCTAGTCTATAATAGATATAGTATTCGCCTTAAGGCCCTTCTTAATACTAGAGTAAATAGCTACACTTTTATAAATACTTATATAACCCCCTTATTAAGGGATTTTTACTATACTAAACGTAATAAGCTATAGCACCCTATTCTAGCCGCTAGTTTTAATAGAGAGCTATTAGATACTATAACCGAGGTATAGATAACTTATATATAAGTAGACTGCTAAGAATTAATATAAATACCCCTACTCTAACTCAATACTAGGAGATATAACCTTATCCTTAGCTACCTATAGTTTAACTACTATAATATTAGCGTAGATATACGCTATTAGCGCTTATACTAGCTAAGTAATACCCCTATAGCCTAGGACCTCCCCTGAATAATTATATAAGACGCTAAGGACCTCCTCCGACCTACTAAAATCGATATTAAGTATTAACTCGATACTAAACGCTGCTAAGCTACGTTTAAAGCTAAGGAATAGCTTTATAACGCTTAGAAAGCTATAGTAAGTAAGATAAAAGCCCCTATAAAAATTCTATAATAAAGTAGCGCGCCTAGGGACTTAGGATATAATAATAACTTATAAAAGATAGATATAGCGTTAAAAGGAGCGCTAACTGCGGGTTAGACCTAGCCTACGTAGCGTTAGAAGCTTAAACCCCTTACCCTCGAGGCCTAGTAAGTAAAGAGGAATCTTAATATAGCGCTTATTAGTACTATAGGGGTCGAGAGGAACCTAAGATATACTAATATTAAATTAGGTTCTATATCGCTATATAAGCTCGATCTAATAATTATAGATAAGTAAGAGGAAGAAGAAAGAGGTATTAGCCTACTAGAGGTTAATAAAGCTAAAAATTAATAACTAGTTAAAGAAAGACTCCCCCCCTATCTTTAGAGCTAGAGAGACTACTTTAGTAAGATAGTAAGTAACGCCTTACCTCCCTACTACTCTTATAACTACTAGATCGAACTAGAGCTTAATATAAAAGAGTAGCTAACTTTCTACCCGCTATATAAGTAATTCTTACTAGAACTCGAGGCTACCTAATAATATCTCCTTAAGAACCTAAAAAAGGGCTTTATAGCACTAGGTAACGCTTTATTTATATCCCTAACGCTATTCGTTTAAAAAGCTAAGAGATACTTAAGGTTTTATATTAACTTTTAAAAGCTAAACGGATTTATTAAGAAGGATTAGTACTTACTACCCTTAATTAATAAGATACTAAGTTAAATTAGCTAAGCTAGGTTATTTATAAAGATTAATATCCGCTAGGCGTTTTACTAAATCCGCATTTACTCCGACTTAGAGGACTTAATAACGTTCCATACTCGCTATAGCTCCTATAAGTATAAGGTTCTACCCTTCGGGCTCTATAATAGCCTAGCGATATACTAATAGTATATAAATAATACGCTTATAGAGTATCTAGACGACTTTTATATAGTATATATAGATAATATCCTAGTTTACTCAGAAGACCCCCTCTAGTATAAAGAACACGTTAGAAAGGTCCTTAATTAGCTACGCTAAGCAGGACTTTAAGCTAATATTAAGAAGTGCGAATTTAGTATAACTACTACGCGCTACCTTAGGTTTATTATTATAACTAAAGGGATTAGTCCCGACCCTAAGAAGGTTTCTATAGTAAGGGACTAGTAGCTACTAACTATAATACGTAGCGTTTAGTCTTTCTTAGGGTTCTATAACTTCTACTACTAATTCGTTATAAACTATAGGAAGATCGCTAGGCTACTTACTAAACTTATAGCTAAAGGCGCCCGATTTAACTTTAATAGTAACTATATAGTAGTATTTATAATACTAAAAGAGGCCCTAATATCAGCCCCTATCCTATACTACTAGAAGCCTAAGCTGCCTACCTAGGTTAAAATAGACGCCTCTAACTTAGTTTACGCTACTACCCTCCTCTAATAATAAACTAATAATAGCTTATAGCACCCTATAGCCTATTTCTTAAAGATAATATCGCTAATAGAGATAAACTACCCTATCTATAACTACGAGATAATAATAATTATTCTAGCGCTAGAGGAGTAGAGGGCTAAACTCTCTATAGCTACCTAGCGTTTTAAAGTTATTATAGACTACTAACTACTACTCTATTTTATAACTAAGTAGCTCCTAAATATCCGCTAAGCCTACTAGTTAGGTATCTTAGCTAGTTTTAACTTCTATATCTAGTACTACCCGGGGCGCGAGAACGTGCTAGCTAATACCCTCTTATAAAAGAATAAAGACCTCTAAATATAATAAGCTATCTATAAGTCTAACTATACCTAGGTGCTACTATTACCTACCTACCTATCCCTAGAGGTAATAAGCGAACTATGCTAACTACTCGAATCTACTTTAAGTCGCCCTATAGTAACTATTAACGCTCTAGAGCTAGAGGATAAGTTAAAAGGCTACCTCCTAGTTAAGTATATCCTCTACTTAAACTACAAACCTAATATACTATTACTTTAGCTACTAAAAGTACTTATAGCTATTAAAAAAGAGCGCTAGAGAATATAAAAAGGGCTCCTAACTATAAATAGGAAGCTTATAGTACTAGAGGAAGAAGACTTACGCACGAGGTTAATCTACGAAGCTTATATTTAGAGGCTTATAGCATACCTAGGTTAGAATAAGACCGTTAAACTCCTAAAGGAACGCTACTACTAGCCCCGCCTAACTACTAATATTAAGTAATATATTTATAACTACTATACCTACTACTAAGTATAGAAGCTAAGAGATAAGCCTCTAGGTGAATTAAGACCCCTGCTAATACTAGACTACCCTTAGGAGTATATTATAATAGATTTTATATCCTACCTACCTAACTACTATAGGTATAATAACGTATTCGTTATAGTATACCGCCTCTTAAAGAAGATAGTCTCCCTCCCCTACTATAAGACTATTATAGCGCGGGACCTTATATAGTTATACTATACTTATATCTTCTAGTATACGGGTTTCCCTATTATAATTATATCTAATAGGGGTCCTTAGTTCACTTCTAACTTCTAGAACGAGCTCTATAAGATATATAGTATAACTATATAGTTAAGTATAGTAGGTTATACTAAAACTAATAGGTAAATAGAAATTCTTAACTAGTACCTAACTTAACGCTTATGCCTATAGATAAACTAATTCTAGGATAACTAGAGCGAAATACTCCCCGCTATAGACTTCGCCTAAGTAGTATTATTAAATAAAACTATAGGGCTTATACTATTTGAAATAGAGCGAGGATACCTACTATAAATAAGTTTTAACTAGGACTAACATATATAGAAGCTCCTAATAACTAAGGAAAAGATTAACTAGGGCGACGCTTAATAATTAGCGCAAAACCTCTATAGCGTTTAGGATATTATAAAAGGGAATATAGCTATAGCTTAATAACGTTATACCCGCGCTACTAATCATCGCTACTAACCTAATAACTTAGCTATTAGTAACTCTATTTATATATTAATAGAGGGATAGCGCTAGGAAAACTCTTTAAAGTTATTAATACTATAGGATAGCCCGTAGCTAATTAAGGCTACGGGGCCTAGGGGGATATAGATACTAGACTTACTAAAGGAATATAATTACTACCCTATATTCTACCCGAGTAAGCTCTAGAAAGCTACTAGTAACCCTCTTCTAAGCTAGTTTAAGACCCTATTACCCCCTATTAAGTTTAATAATAGGCTAGAATACGAGGTTATCTATATAACTACTAGCTAGTTATACTAAAAATAGTTATAATACCGCGCTAACTAGAAGAGCTATAACTACGATCCTACTTAGTATAATACTAAGAGTTTTAAGCACGCCCCTGCAGCGCTATAGGATTTCTATACTACTAACCTAATAGTAGTAGGACTACTAAAATACCTTTTAGCTTAGCTCTTAGCTACCGCGCGAGACGAGGACCCCGCTACTATGGATAATAATAACGCCCCGGTATAAGCATAGATAGGGAGGATACTACTAGAGGAATACTAGTATAGTAATAGATTAGTTACTACGGATAGCAATACTAGTAAAGGGGGAGGTAATATTATAGCGCTAAGTTAGACCTCCTTAAATTTTAGGTTATATAACTTATAATCACGTGACTTATAAGTTATATAATTACTAAGCGACTCTTTAGCCTTCCGAGGCTACGCTAGCCTATAGTTAGACTTTCTCCTTCTCTAACGCAGAATCTACTTAATATAGCGTAATTGAAGTATGCTAACCTTCGCCTATTCGCTGTTCGTGACAAAGTTATATCTACTTAAGTAATATATCTCTAGGGATAACTTTAAGGTCTAAGTTAATAATAAGGGCTAGCTTATATATTACTTAAAATCTATAGGTATTTTATAAAGAAGATAAGTAAATAGGTCTTAGAAAGCTTTAAGGTAATCCTTAATATTAAGGGCCTCGCGCTATATTCTAAGGTTTTATCTACTAAGTCTAATTATAGCTAACTCTATTTAACCCTAATAAGGGTATAAATATACTAGCAAGTATTTATTATATATTTAAAGAAATAGATCTCTTTATTAGGACTTATAGCAGGGATAACTACTAGATAAATAAATAATATAGCATACTCTTTATATAGTACTCTCTTCTTAATATATAGTCTTTTATTTACCTCCTACTCTTATTAGAGCTATATATACTAAGAGAGGTAATAAAAGGTAGAAAGTAAGTATATTATAAACTATACTAAGGAGTAGCTATTTATTTTTATAGCTTATATATTACTTAAAATCTATAAGTACCTTATAAAAAAGGTAAATAAGGAGATCCTTTAAAGATTAAAAGCGATTCTTAATAACTATCTTACTAAAAGTAATTCTTAATAACTACCTTATATTATATTTTAAAGTTTTATCTACTAAGTCTAGCTATAGCTAATTCTATCTAACCTTATAATAAAGGCGTAAATATACTAGTAAATACCTAGCCCTACTAGCTATTAGCTAGAGCCTTATATAATATATAGAGCTTATTAATAAGAGCTAATAAGAGCTAATAAGAGCTAATAAGAGCTAATAAGAGCTAATAAGAGCTAATAAGAGCTAATAAGGGCTAATAAGGGCTAATAAGGGCTAATAAGGGCTAATAAGAGTAATATAAACCAACCTAAGCTATATAGATCTATATTTATCTAGACTTAGGACGAATTAGCTTAATTCTTTAAAAACCTAATTAGATTTGAGCTTTTAATATATAAGGGTTTAATAGTAATAAGAGAGTTTTTTTTTCTTAGGCAGGCCTAGCTTCCTAAAAGGTAAGGATTAACGTTCCTAACGAAAGGCATAAGTATAGGAGGGCTAGTAGCGCCTAATCTTTAATTAATTTATAGCTTACTAGCTAGGGAGCTTAAAGTCGCTCTTATAGGAGCAAAAGAATATAATATACCCTAAAGGGCTACCTTAAAATACTAATTCTCTACTACTTAACCTTAGAGGATTTACTTATATTAATCTATTAGGATATTATATAAGGGTAGTAATACCTCTAGTAAATATATACTAATAAGATTATAACTATATATATATTATAGTAGCTATATTACTAGTAGGTAGATAAGGTATAGGTATACCTATACTAACTACTAGGGCTCTAAATAGAACTAGGGTAAGAGATATAGTAATAATACTATATATACTAGAACTACCTATTACCTTAGGAGTCCTATCTAAACCCTTATTATTACTACCCTTCTTTACTACTATAATCTCCTCTTTCTAGGTAATAATAGCCTTATAAAGTATAGCTCTCTAATAAGTAAGAGACTATAGGTTATATTAGAAGATAGTTATAGAAACGAAGTATATATAGAATTTTATCTTTCTAACTACTAGGTCCTTTAAAGTCTTAGCTTTAGTATATTAATAAGCTATAATAATAATAGGGGTACTTATCTATTAATAAGGCACCTTATCCTTATAATAGTAATTATACTTACTTACTATATTAAATAAGTATTTGTTATCTAATAAGCCTAAGAGCTTACTTAAAATATATTAAAAGTAGTACTTATTAAATAGGGGTACTTACTCTATTTTTATACCTCTATTAGGAGGAGGAGGGCTAGGAGGGGGCTCTAAACTACTCTTATTAGTATCCTCCTCATCTCCTTAGGAATTATAATAATAATAAGGTTAATAACGTTCTAATATATAGTTATAATAATAAACGGATTATAACTTACTAAGAGCTATCCTCTTAAATTACTTAGGAGGGTAACCCTAGAGCTTCTTAAGCTATAAACCCTTACCCTTAGAGTTACTCTTTATAAGTTACTTCTACTTCTTCCTTCTGCTCGTTATAATATACTAATATACTATATATTAATAATAAGAAGGAATAATATATATATAACCTTATTATTACTCCCTAAGGGAGGAGGGTATACCCCTCTAGCACTAGCTTTATTCTTACCTTTAGGAGTACGCGCCTTCTTAAGGGCTATAGCTTAACTAGTCTCCTTTTTAGGAGGTATTTATAAATATATTAGTATATTATAATAGCCTTAAGACTATTATATATATATATATAATAAGATTATTATGAGAGCTAAAGTTAGGTATATATATAATTATTATATTATATATAAGGAAGAGTTAAAAGGTAGGAGAGTAGCTACTTATTTTATTTAGAGTTAATATAATAATAGCTACCCTACTTAAGCTAATAGGAGATAGTAGTTTCTATTACTATTAATAAGAGTTAGTAAATAAAGGGTATTATAATAATAATAGTAATAGTTATAAAGGTAGAAAACTATAACTATTTATACTTTACTTATACCTAATATAAATAACTTTATTTTATTATTTCCTTTATAAATAGGCTTATTAATAGGTTATTTATAGATATATTGCTCTATATTTAGGTATTTTAAGAGATATTATATAGTTAGGTGTTTTTCTAGCTATTATTATTTCTAGGGGGGTATATTATAATACCTTTAGTATTACTTATTCCTAGTATAATTTATAACTAATATTAGCTCTAGAGCGACCTTTTTCTAGGGGTTATTCCTCTAACTATAGTTATAAGTAACTACGTTATAGCTACTCTCATTATAATAGAATAAGCTCTTTAGTAACTATAAATATAGCCCTATAGGACGTTTCTTAATAATATCATAGTTAAACATTAAATTTAGATAAATTCCCTGCGAATAACGATCCCCTAGAAGCCTAGCAGACTAATTATAAAATAAGTTTCGTTATTATTAAATATACTCTCAATATACCTAGAAGAAAAAACTAATTTCTTTATAGTATATAGTATTTATAGCTATTAGTACGTTAGGCAGGCTTTTTATTATAATTTACCCCCTAAGCAAAGAATATTAATTTACTTAGCTTAGCCTTATTAGCAAACCGGTTACTAATAGAAATTAATAAGTAGCGCTTAGCCTTACTAAAGAAGAGAGAATAGAGAATATAAGAACTAGGATGGATTAATAGTCTAGAGTATAATAGGTGGAAGACGACTTTTATAATACCTTTAAGTATTATTAGTAGCTACTATATATAATAGTTAAGATTAGTCTTAGGTAATAGCCTTCCCCTTATCCTTCCCCTTATCCTTCCCCTTATCCTTCCCCTTATCCTTCCCCTTATCCTTCCCCTTATCCTTCCCCTTACCCTTCCCCTTACCCTTCCCCTTATCCTTATCTATAGCTATAGCCTTAAAAATATAGTTATAGGGTTTCCCGTACTATCTACTTTCTCTTTTGCTCTAATAGTATAGAATTAGAGGTTCTTTATATAAATAACTTAGATAGGACCTAGGGAGACGCTACCCTTCTTCTCATTATAGTTATATTTCTTTCTACTAGCTAGAACGGGAAGCTTATAGATATTACTACTATAGCCTACTATAAAGTTTATAATATTACTCTTATTTCTAAAGAGCTTAGGTTAGCTACTCTTACTACTCGTAGTTCCTATAACCTTAAGATCGCGCTCGATATCCTTAAGCTTAATCTCTCTATAAGCTTTAAGACCGCTATTAGGTTTAGCTTCTTTCTAAACGTAGATATCCTAAAGGAATTTTTCTTTTAATACTCTTATTACTAAGTTTAGGATTTATTAGTAGTAAACTACGTTATTAATTCAAACCTCGATAATACCTTCTCTATTATTATAAATAGAGAGTAGGGAGGTAATAGCTATAGAAGTAGCAAGGAGAGTAATAAGGTAAATAAAGGAGACTAGTTTAATTATTATAAAGAGTATTAATATCGTTAGAGATAGAAGAGTATAATTTAATATATAAGTAATAAGAGAAGTACTAAAAAAGGTAAATACGTATACTAAAGCTTACTTAACTATAAGTTACTAAATAAATCGAACGAGGTATTAATCAGGCGGATTCAAGGTATATTTAACTTATTTAGCAGTACCCTTATAATACTAAAAAGCATTATAATATCTCGCTATATTATAATAAGCTACTAAGTAGGAAGTTTATCTTAGTACTAAGTTCACATCTAATTAGTAATATAAACCTATTTTAAAATAGTATCCTCTATATACTTAATATAATAGAAGTTTAAGTAATAGTATCTATATAAGTAAATTACTCCTAGGCCTTAGCACGAATAGGTAATTATACTAGGCAGAAGAATACCTCTATATTATATTAACTATTAGACTAATCTTAGGTTATAACCGCATAGTAGTACCGGGGGAAAACGTGCAGTCCCTACGTTAGTATTAAGTATTACTTAGAGAGATACTATAAATAATAACTACTTCGTAATTCTACTAACTAACTATCTATATCTTACCCGGAATATATTTTTAATTACTCTAACTTAATTAATAGCAAAAATAGTTAATCCTAAATAAAGATCTATATAGTAGCATTATAGTAAGCAGACTAAGTAGCGTAGAAGAAATAGTAAGATAACGATTTTTAATATTAATAGTTTATATAGGCTTGGTTAGTTCCTCTATTATTCTCCTAAACCTCTAGATACCTACTAGCATGTAAAATCTCAAGGGCCCCTCTTATAAGCCGCACTAACTATAAATCTAGAATAATATCTTCATATTCCTCGCTAATCAAGTAAGTACCTTTTAATATATATAGACTATACTAGATATTAGTAGTAGCTTTATCTAATAGCTAACCTAATAAAGTTTATCCCTAAGTTAGTAAGATATTATAGTAAATTATCTTTATATAGCTAGTCCTGGAGAGCGGCTATACCGCACCCCGGGTATAAGGCTAGTAAGGCTAATAATTAGTAATAGTAAGCTGAAGCCTTAAACTAGCCTAGAGCTAAGAGGTATTAAGTAGGAACTTTTTAGAGAGTTAATCCGCACTATCTAAAGTTAATTAGAGTAAGGATAACTAATATCTTATTAATATCGGGCGGACTAATTTACTAATGGAGCTCTAATTATCTTCTAACCTTAGCCTCTCTTTATTAAACCGATATTTTGCTTAGCAACTTATAGTTTAAAGATAATACTACTAATATCTTTTAATAAACGTTAGCAACCTATTTGCTATAGTATAACTCATTTCTACTAGGGGCTATGCTAAAGACGTAGAGTTAATAAGTAGGTATTTATAAATTAGTACTGACTTAGATAACACTTTCTATTAACAGTTTACCTTCTATAACCTAAATACTAGACTTAATTCTCGCCTTTCTTTTTAATAATACTATAACTAATAGCAAGGATAACTCTATAACTTCTAAATATATAACTTTAAAAGCTATAATATTAGTAGCTAGACTAGCTTAAAGACCCTAGTACCTAACTATACTAGTAAGGTTATTAATATCCTTAATACCGCTCTTATAATAAATATCCCCTTATCCTAGACCGAGGCTATAAAGACGCTTAACTTACTCTATAAAAGATAATACGTACTAGTTCTAGTAGGCGGGTTTTTATTATAGTTCTAGGAATTAGTCTATAACTTCGCGCGCTAGCTCCCTTATAATAGTAAAGAGTAAGATCCGCTAGCTATAGTAATCTAGAACATTATAAACCTTCCTACTAAGAAAGTTAGCCTAGGGAAGAGTAGGGCATTAGTAAGGATAGCACTATTAAGATATAGACTACCCTACCTATACATAGCAATATATTATAATACCTTTAGCATTACCTATTCCTAGCGTAGCACGTAACTAACGTTAGCTTTAGAGCAACCTTTTTCTAGGGGTCGTTCCTCTAACTATAGTTATAAGTAACCACGTTATAGCTACTCTTATTATAATAAAGTAAGCTCTTTAATAACTATAAATATAATCCTATAGAGCGTTTCTTAATAGTTATAAGCCTAGCTCTAACTAGACCCCTAATTACTATTTTAAAAAAGTACTTATTAAAACTTCCTCTCTCCTATTTCTTTTTTCCTCCTTAATAAATATAATCCTCTATTATTCTAAACCCTCTATTTCTAAATAATCTTAATTATAATATCTTTTATTATTATTATAATATTATTATACTACCTAACTATATATAGGGACTTTATTACTTAATATATTATAATCTAAGCTAAAGCCTAAGCTATTAGAATCTAGTAGTATATTAACTTTAATAACCCTAAGGGACCTTTATACTTAGATAAGACCTCGTTAGAAACCCTAACTCTTAATATATATATTACTAAGTAAAACTAAGATATTAATACCTAGTACTTATAAGAGAAGAGCGCTTATAATTAATATATTACTCTACTTACCTAAGAGGCTTTAAAAGAGGCTATTATTAATACTACTTCTAGGACTACTCCTAAGTTTATTAGTAGGATATAGATAATAAATAAATTATAACTTCTTTAGCCTCTAGCTATCCTAGTTATAATTAATAAGAATATTATAAATATATAAGAATAATACCTAGAGTACTTTTATTTATTTATTATATAAAAGTCTAAGTAAACCTATAAGAACTAAGAGTTTAAATAGATTAACTATCTAATTATAAAGATTATTACTTATAATATTATTATACCTATATATATAGAACTTCTCGCTAAAGGGAATATAACCCTTTATAGCCTTATTATTAATCTTAAATATTACTATACTCTAAGTAAGGCTAGTACCCTTATTACTATTTGAGAGGAATATATCTAAGTCCTAGAGAAAGTAAATAGGAGTATTAATTCTAACGCTTAGATTAAGGACTTTAGGGGCGTTTACCTCTATACTACCTAGCTTAAACTTCTTAAAGTAAGTAGCACCTTTATTTTAAAAACGTTTCTTTAAGTAATAAGTTATTACTTTATACCTACTTAGGCTAATATAGAGATTATAAATATCCTTAAATAGGAGCGAGTAGGGATACTAGTCTTTAATATAAGCTAATATATTAATATATTTAAGGACCTCTTATATAAGGATATACTCTACTTAAGATTATAAGGATAAAGGGCTAGGGTCTTTATAATACTAGCTAGCTATATAAATAAGGCTAACCTATTAAATATTCCTATAACTAATAACTTATCTAGTAGTAAATAGTACCTATATAGGTTAAGCTATTAATAGCTAAATATTAATTATAACTACTTAGAAACTACTTTAATTGGATATTACTAGAAGGGCCCCTATATATTAGTAATAGATATATAAGTAGCTTAGATCTATAACTAGTTAAATAATAACCTACGCTTTACTAATCTTTATATTAAACTTACTTATAAGGGCTAGCTATATACTATACCCTATAAAGATAAGAATTACTAAAATAATAAAGGGGGTAATAAGGGTTTATTTAAAACATCTAACGTAGCCCTAAGCTACCTTATTAATATAATAGTAATTACTTTTTATATAGCCCTCTTAAACGAAGTTAGGGATAATATAGTTAACTTAGATAAAGAGCACCTAAGTATCTTTATAGCCCCCTACTTAGAGCCCTATATATTATATAAATCTATAATCCTAGATAGCTATAAAGGGATATACCTAGTAAATAATAAGTCCTTACTTATCCCCTCCTTAATTAGGTATTATAATAGAGAATAGGTTAATTCTAGAATAGCTTTATATCTAATTATTATAAAAGGTATATAAATTATTAAAAAGCTCTTAATAGCTTAAAAAGCGGGAATATAAAGAACCTTATGCTTTATAATATAAGATATATAGAGAACTTTTATATTAATATTATCTCTAAAGCGCTTTTTAGAAGATAGGTATCTAGTATTTAGAGTATAACTAAATACCTTACTTTAAAACCTATAAGAATAGTATTATAATTAAGAAACCTATTAGGAAGGCGAACCTCACCTTCCTTAAATATAGGCCTTATTCCTTATACTCTATTCCTAAGTAGATCCTCTAAAGTATTAATATTATTATTAATAATATAAACTATATACTTATAATATATAAGTATACCTCTTTTATACTAATACTAGACTAGAGCGATAATATAATACTTTAGTACCTCTAAAGTAGCTACCTTAGCCCTAAGGCTCTTAAGTAGCTAGTATATACTACTTTAGGGGTAAGGATTAAGGGCCCGACGCGCCTATAATACTAATACTACGTAATTATATATATTAAATAGGTAATTCTAAGATAAATATTAGAAGATAAGGTAATATACCCTTATTATAGGATTATATAGGATCTATCTAACTACCCTAAAGGCTTTAACTAGACCTAGTAGCTCCTAGTTATTAAGGATAAATATACTAGTTAGCTTTTTATATTTCTATATATTAATAAGACCTATAGTAATATTATACTCGCTCTATATACCTTTAAGTAATAGATATCTTAATAGAAGGGACTTTCTATTTATAAGATTAGATAAGATATTAAGAGGTTAGTAATTTCACTTATAGGATATATAGGATATAAGGATTAGACCTATATAGAAGGAATAGAGGTTAAAATAACCCCTCTATATATAAAGGAACTAAATAGTAGAGGGGAATAGGCTAGTTATAAAGTTATAACTTAAAATATTAAGATACTTACTATACCTAGCTTACTTATAGAACTATAGGCTAAGATAGTGCTAGTAGTAATAACGCTTTATAATATAAGCCTACTTAAGTATTATAATTAGTATTTGCTACTATAGATTAAAGAAGAGTAGTTCTACTAGTACTTTTACTAGTAGTAATCTAATAATAGAGCAGCTCTAACCTATACCCTTCGCCCTTACTAGGGATATATATACGACTATAGCTACTATATATACCCCCTTAAGAGAGAATAAGAGAGAGGAATTAATAAGAGAGACTTTAAGGTAGTACTATAGGGATATATTAGATACCTAGTAAGATATATTCTAAATACTTATAACTTATATAAGGTCTAGATCCCTATATTATTAATAGTTATTATTATATAGAATATAGTATTTAACGAATAGACTTTCTATATAAAGGATAAGGTAAAAGAGGTTATCCTAGAAGATGTTATCTATAAAATAGTAAAAGAAATTAAAAAGCCTATATTATAAGTTAACTTTAAACTCTAAATCCTACGTATTATAAATAAGAATAAAGCTATATTAATACTTATAACTAAATAATTACTTATACTAACCCTTATTCCTATAACTAAGTTTTTAAATACAAGAATCCTAAAACCTCTAAAGGGGTAAGTAAGTCAAAATGGGGAGTAGCTATTATCCCCTAATCCTATACTAGAGCTAGATAAAAGCCTAGCTCCAATAGATATAGTAATAAGTAAAGCGTATATATGATGGCGTTCGCTTTTTATTTTTTTTGATTAGAAATAAACTATATATATAAAGCTATTAAGGAAGTTAATTCTAAAAGGGAATAAATTAAGAATTATATTATAATTAAACTACTCCCTACTTTATAATATATTTCTAAAGTAGGTAAGAGTAATAAGAATAAACTTTTAGATAGGAGGCCTTTAAATCTACTAATATAGCTATACTAGGGTAGTAAGGAGAAGGCTAATACTAAATAGAGGTCTAACTAAGTATTAACTAGGAGGATTATAGCTAAACCTATTAAAGCTAATAACTATATAATTTACTCCTTAATAACTAATAGCTAGGAATAATAGAGAGTAAATCCCTCTCTAGTTACTAGTTCTTACTATAATACTATATAGAGCGGGAGTAGGTATCTAGCTTCTTTAAGACTTTTATATCTAATTAGTAAAAGGCCTTCTTAGAAGCTACTATAAGGTATTATACGCTCTATAGCTACGTTTATATCGCTATTTATAGCGCGAAGCCTGCCTATATAACTATAACGATCTATAAATATCTCACTACTAATAACCTTACTGAGCTACCTTACTTATAAAAGGAAATTTTAAGCCTCCTATAAGCGCTCTAAACTCGCTTTAAAAAAGTAGCTAAGGTTAAGATAAGCAAATTATAATAAATAGATATATAGCGCGTTATTAATTAAGAGATAATAATAAAGAGACTAATCTCTTTAAAGTAAGTATTTACTTAAAAGTTTAATAAGGATAATATCCTTAATTAGTATAAAGTAAGGATCTGCGTTTAAAGTAATTAGTAAGAGAAGTTACCCCTTAAATAGACTTATATAGTAACCCTTACTACTTATACCTTTAGGGTAGTAATAGTAAATACTATATAATTTAACCTCGAAGTTAAATAATTTAACGTTATTAATATATTCCTAAACGCCTCCTAGAACCTAAATAGAGACCTAATTATTTATAAGTTATTAGATAGCTTTAAGTAGCTTAGAAAGTATATTAAATTATATTATACGCTCTATAAGCTAAGGGATATATTACTACTCTAGCATAAGGAATTCTCCTTAACCCTTTAATATCTAAGCCTTATACTTATAGGTAAAGACTTATACTTCTTCTAGTTAACTAAGAAGAAGGTTCTTATTATTTTTTATATAAATAACTTCCTTATCTTATTTTATAAGAACTATAAAGAAGTAGTATAGAGAGTAATTACTAGCCTAAAGGAAATATATAAGTTAAAAGAATAAAGCTTAGTTAAATACTATCTTAGAATTAGAGTTTTTATAACTAAGCTATATAAAGGATATACCTTTCCTATAACTAATATATTAAGTAGGTTATAAAGAAGTTTAATTTATTTAACTTAAAAGCGCTAGTAACCCCCTTTTTAAACCTATTACTTCTAAAGAGCAAAATAGTAATAACGCTATTAGAAGTAAAGAGTTTCTAAGAGAAGATTAGCTCTATACTCTTTATTTTTATTATAATCTAACCTAATATTACTTTTATATATTCCCTACTCTTAAGATTCCTAATAAACCCCGCTCCTTATTACTACGCTACTACTAATTAGGTTATATAATACCTATATTATACTTATTACCTTATAATACGCTTTAGTAACTTAGGGGGTAAGTAGGTACTATTAATTATAAGTAATACTTTATTTATAAATAATAAGGAGACGTAGAGTTTATCTTAAGGGTAATAATCTTACTCTTTGGAGGACTAATCTAGTAAAAGGCTACTTAATAAGCTATAGTTATAATATTAATAATAGAAGTAGAACTTCTAAGCCTTAAATATATAGCTAAGGAGATAATTACTCTTTAGAAGCTATTTAGGGATATTGTTCTTAAACTTAGCGATATCTAGAAGGTTTATTATAATACCTAGTAAATAATTTATCTTATAATAAGTAAAAAGGAATAGATCTTAACTAAGCTATAATATATTAATATTTTAATTATATAACTATAATAAGAATATACTAGGGGATTATTTAGTATAGTATATATACTAATAAATAATATACTAGCTAATAGTCTTATAAAGGTTCTTAATTATAAGAAATTTAAATAGTTCTATTCGCTCCTTAATCTAAAAGATATATAGAGAATAATTCTGATAAACGAGGGATATTTTTAATACGTATAAGAGGGCTAGTAGCGCTTAACTTTTAATTAATTTATAACTTACTAGCTAAGGAGCTTAAAGTTACTCCTATAGGAGTAGAAAGAATATAATCTACCCTAAAAGGCTACCTTAAAACGCTAATTTTCTACTATCTAACCTTAGAGGATTTACTTATACTCATCTATTAGGATATTATATGAAGGTAGTAATACCTCTAGTAAATATATATTAATAAGACTATTAACTATATAATATACTATAGCAGCTATATTACTAGTAAGTAGATAAGGTATAGGTATACCCGCGCTAACTACTAGGGTTCTAAATGAAACTAGGGCGGGAGATAGAGCGATAACGCTATATATATTAGAACTACCTATTACCTTAGAAGCTATTATAAGCTACGCCCGGGTTAAGCCTACCTAGGCTTCTATCTAGGTTTACTACTTTAGGGAGCTACCTAAGGCCTGCCCAGGGCTTACCTAGTTATTCCCTATAGACTAGCAAAATCTCTACTAGAGAGGAAAACTTCCCCTTTTCCTCTTTAGCTTAAATAGATAGTATTATAATAACTTCTTATTAAATAAACTTAGGTCTAACCTTATATATATTTAAGCTTATTACTATAATAATAATAATAGGTCGAGCGCTACTCCCTACTAGTTAGGAAAATAATGAATAGTAATATAGCTAAAACTTAAGATAAGCTATTATAAGCTAATTTAGTAGTAATAATAGAATCCCTCTAGTAATAGTTATAAGAGGTTAAATAGGGGAATAGCTAACGCGTAGCTATATAGACCCCTATAAGTATTACTAGTAAGGTACTAGTAATACTTAGTATAGTACGCTAGAAGCTACTACCCCTACCCCCGAAGTTTTTAGGTAAGTAGAAGAAATATTCTGCCTAGGTATAATAAATAAGGTATAAAATTACTATAAATAAGGCGTTCTATACTATAGATATAGAGGTATAGTACTTTATTAACTCCTACTTAGATATTATACCTTAGTAAGTAGTCTATATTTTTTATAAAGCTAGGGGGGGTAGGGGAAAATATAACCCTAAGGACTTTATAGCTTACCTAGACTAGGTATATAAGGACTTAAATATCTAGTTATAAGCTATAGCTTAATTATAAACCCTCTAGTAGAAAGAGGATAAATCCCTAATAACCTTCTTATTAAGATTTGTAAGAATAGGTATATAGGTAGCTAAAGGGGCGGTAAAACAGCCTGAATAATAGATATTAATAGGCTGAGTAATATGGTGATGAAAGCTGATAAATTTGAGTATAAGGAGGTATTTTCCCTGGAATTAATTGATGGTATTATTGATGATATTATTAATGATGTTATTATTGATGTTATTATTATTTCTAAGTTATAAATCCTGCCCTCACGAAGTGAGGGGTAAGATATTCTGAAACGTAACTGCAAAGCAGTAGCTTATTAAGTAGAAATCGCGCTCGGATCACTATGTGGTCCGTGCGCAATTTCTGTATATTTATAGCTATAAAGCTAAGGA
>JAVHLU010001502.1:0-29453 GCA_036785755.1 Colletotrichum ledebouriae
AATACTTTAAATTAAGAGATAAAGATATTAGAAAAAGGATAGCTTAAGAAGATATTAAATATTAAATAGCTAAGTATACCCCTTAATTTATAAACCTAGAGGTTTCCTCTCTAAATAGGATAGATATCGACCTACTAGTACTTATAAATACTAATTTATAAACTAATCTAATAATTCCTATTAATCTAGAAGAGTTAGATAGAGAGGAAGGATTATTAAAGGAACTAAATATCTAGAATATAGAAAGAAGGAATAACTATAAGAAGTAGAATAGGGATTATAACTTATAGTAACTAGCTAACTTTATAAAGTATCTTAACTACCCTAGGTTTATAAAACTATTTATATCGCCCTAATTAGCCCCTATTACTCCGAGAGATATTATATTTAGCCCTATTAATACCTCGGTAGGATTTAATATTATAAGACCTAAAGGGAACCTTATATTAAATAAAGATAAGCTTATACTAGTAATCCTATAGTATATATAATAGAACTAAGAATCTATAAATTACTTAATAACCTAGTATAGTAGAGGGTTATCTATTATAACTTTAGCCTAGGTAGAATATTTATTAAACCTTTATAATATATAAGGGAAGCTAATAAGAGAAGAGGAGTTAGATAATTTAGAGGTTATAGCCCTTTTTATATTTATAATTAAGGGCTACCCTTATAATATCTATACCCTAATTTTTAGGCTAGCCTAGTAACCTAGGAAAGAAATTAATAAGGCTTCTATAGAGCTTAAAAGAGAAGAGGCGAAGAATCTCTAAGATATTACTAGGGCTTTCTTTCTACTAAACTATAATACCTATTACTAGGCTGCGATTTTTATAGATTAGTTAACTAGCTACTACTTCTATTATAACTCTATATAGGACTAGAATAGCAATTAGCGCTTTATTAAGGCTATATAGGACCTTAATACGTAGTATTATAAGATAGGAGCCCCTCTATAACTCCGAAAGCTCCTATTAATTAATACCTATATAGTTAATTTAGTCTAGTAGAGGGATAGATTTATATATAGTCTCTAATATATTAAATAGGCTAGAGCTCTAATTTAAAAAGGATTACTATCTCTATATCTTAGTAGTATAACCTTAAGTAATAGCGTATTATCCTCTAACTCTGAAATCCCCTTAGTTACTCGATATATATCTATAATTACTATAGAGTTCTATAGCTTAACTATTAATAGTAGTATAGCTTTATAAGATACCCTATTAAGCTAAGAAGACTTCGAGAAAGTGCCTTTTTTCCCTTTATACCCTCCTACTCCTTTACTTATAGATAATAATATAGTAGACTTTAGAAATAATAATAATATTACGCTACTTCTTATAGTAAATATTCCTTAACTTATTTATAGATTATTAATATTATCTAGGTATATTTTACCTAAAATACTAGATAATAAGCTTAAATACCTTAGATATTAGCTTTAGTTATAGGTCTTATAGATATTAAGTTATAGTATAACTATTAAACTACGCCTAAGAACTATACTTATAGATATACTATTATATCCTAAGAGGCCTAGTCCTTTAAATAAGTATAACTATAGCTATATAGACTATATCTAGTAGAGGGTTAATAGATAGGATTAGATCGAGCGGAATACGCCCAAGGGAGTATACTATTATAACTTCTTACGCCTAGTATAATAGGACAAGTAGTTTTAGCTATACTAAAGATTAGAGTAGGATAAGGAGTATAATAAAAAGGAAGAGGTAGTAAGGCTATTATTAAGATATAACCTATAGTAGAAAATAGTTAAACCTAAGGGACCTTCTTAATAATAAGATTACCTACTTAGAAGATATTATTAATAAATTAGATCTATAAATAGAGTTTATTTACTATTTTTATAAAGTAGTTTTATTTATTTTTTAAGACTCTCCTTCATAATATTATAAAGAGTCTTAAGGGGATAATTAGAATAAAATAAGATAGACTTAGCTATATAACTTTTAGAAAACCCCCTTAGTATATAGACTTATTATAGGGAGACTATAGAGTAGAGCGTAGAGGAGAGGAGCGTAGTAGAGGGGAGGATAGTATTATTATTATTACTATTAGTACCTTAATAACCCTATACCTCGTTTTTTAGTAATTTCTTAGCGAATCTACGCCTAATAGGGAGTATCTCTTTTAATTAGATCTATAAATTATTCTATATATCTTTTAAGCTTACTCTTGATATTCCTATCCGCTTATAGGTAGAGCTATGTTGTTTGTTATCTTTCTGGTTCCTATCGGTTCTAGCCCTTTCTACTACTACTAATACTAGAAGTAGCATAGCAATCTATCTCCCTAGACTTTATTATAACATTACTAAAGTTACGGGAACTAATAACTAATATCGAGTACGATAGTATTTTAGTTATTATAAACTAACTTACGAAGTACGCCTACTTTATCCTATATATAGAATTAAGTATTATAGAAAACCTTAGTTACGTATTCCTTAAAACTATTATTAGCTAATATAGCCTACCTATAGAAATCGTATTAAATAGAGATAAACTATTCACTTCTAAGTTTTAGAGATCTCTAATCTCGTAGCTTAGATCTAACTATAAGCTCTTAACCGCATTTTACCTATAAACCGATAGATAAACCGAACGAATTAACTAAATCCTCGAGACCTATCTACGCTATTATATTAATTACGAGTAAGATAATTAGGTATTACTACTACTAATAGCCTAATTTACTTATAATAGTATAATAAGAGAAAGCACGAAAAAATTACTATTCTACCTTAACTACGGATTTAACCTAACTACCTATAGAGAACTATAATAAGGCTTAGTAGCGCTTAAAGCTATAGTAAATATTAAGAAAATTCGAGAAATTTAATAAGAACTACCCAGAGACCTCGAATTCGTATACAAACGTATATATAAATATACTAATAAGAAAAGAGTTAAGGGACTAACTCTAAAGGAGGGAGATAGCGTCTACCTTATATAACGAAATATTAAAATAAAACGACTAAGTAATAAATTAGACTATAAGAAACCTAGACTATTTTAGATTAGTAAGAAGATCTTAAATATTAACTTTAAACTCTTATTACTAAATACTATAAGATATTATCTAATCTTTTATATTTCACTTCTAGAACTAGTACTATAAGGATCTTAAACGAATAACCTAATTATTGTGGAATTAAACGAACTAGAATACGAAGTTAAACGAATTATTAACTACGTTAAAGATAAGAATAAAATATAATACCTTATTAAGTAGAAAGGTTATAGATACGAAGATAATATATAGGAACTAACCGCTAATCTAGAACACGTATAAGATAAACTCTATATATATTAAGAATAATAGATAATAGACGAACTATAAATAATAATTATACTTAAGGAAATACGAAAAAGCTAGATTTAACTTATCTAACCCTAGCTAATAGTTTAACTACTATAATTAAATAGACTATAAGACTCTAAACCCCTTATTCGCCTAGGAACGCTAGAAACTAACTAGGACTCCCCTAATAAGAAATTTAGAGTACTAGGATTCTAGGAACCTAAAATAGTATCTAAGTCTAATACGCCCGAGGTACCTACTAATTATACCTCGAGGACTAAGGGAGACTCTATAGAAGGACCCCCTAATATTTTATCCTCCTCTACTACTATAGATATCTCTTTATAACCTTTCTTAAAAACTATTCTTTTCGCCTTATAAACGCGATCTAACTTCGCTAGTACTTCGTTTACCTTAGCCTATACTTTTTATAATACCTCTATTCTTTTATAAAATAATTCTTTAGTTTCCTCCTCCTTATTATCTAAGCGACGAGATTCTACTATTAAACGTTCTACTATAATAAGTTAGCTAGATATAGATAGGATAAGAAGAAATAAGAACCTATATTAGTAGATTGTATTATTAGAAGTATTCTAAGAATAACGAGTACTACTAATAGCAATATACTCCCTATAAACTAAAAAGCCCGGTAGTATCTTATAATAAAGACCTTTTAAACGATAGCAATAATATAGTATAACTTCAAAACCATTCTTAGTAATATTAAGAGAATAATAATAATAACGAAGTATAGAAATTATAAGATTCTTAATAACGCGACCTAATATAGTATTAGTATTATAAGAGAATTAGGAAGCATAATTAATAACTCCCTAACCTAGGAGTAATAACCTACTTATATTAGTCTTAGGGATAAGACTATTCGGAGGGAGACCTAATATTATAACCCGTTAGATATAGAAGGACTAGGGTTACCCCGCAGGTATGCCTAGCGCCTAGATAATACTTATATATAGGATAATATAGGAATAATAAGCCTTACTTAGCACGGAAGAACTATAGTATAAGTTATATAATAATAAGATAAGACTAAGCAGGTAGTATAGATTACTAAGCACTTAATAAGAACTACTAAGCGCTTACTAATAATTACTAAGCGCTTACTAATACCTAGATAGTAATTAGTATTAGGATAAGAGAATAGTTTAGGACTTATATATAGTATAGACTTAAGCCCGGCTTAGGGATAGACTTCTATAGATCTTTAGTAATTAACTTTATAATTACCCTTACTAGTACTCTTAGCTTTATCTTATATTATAACCCTTTATAAGGATTATAACTAATTATCTTACTCCTTAATCTAAGATCTATTTAGTAATATAGCCTAGCAAGACCCTACTATTTACTAAGCGTTATCCCTTAGCTTCTATTAGTAGAAACCCTACTATCGGATAGCTAACCGTAACAATAGCCTATTTATACTATCTGCCCGAAAGCATAAGGTATATTACCTAGGAGATTAGTAATACCGCTTTCTATAATAATTGAATAAGAGAGATATTAGCGCTGTTAATAACTACCTTAAGATAGAGTTATTATATACTTTATATACTACCTACTTAATTTAATAACTATTTTTAAGTACCTTTATTACTTTCTTTACTACCTGCTTTAAACGTCGTATAATAGAGATATAATATAGTAATCTCCTCTATGTCTAGGTTAAGTTCTACTACTTACTATATTAGTAAGCTACTATTAAAGAAGCTTAACTACCTAAGGAGACTACCTTCTATTTCACGTTATAGCTTATCTAGGCCTTTCTTATTAAGATAAACTAGTAGATCTACTATTAGCTAGAAAATTCTTATTCTTTAAGAACCCTTATATAATTTAAGCGGATTACCCCTCTAGGCCCCCTAATACTACTTTTAGACTACTAATACTATATAGCTAAAGAGATTACTACTATATAATACTAGCACGACTTACTATATAGCGACCCTACGTATATCTTAGTATAAAGTATCTTAATCTAGATTTAACGTCTAGGATATAGGAGTAGTATAAAACGAGGACTTACTATTATAAGGGGCGTGAAATTATCTATAAAAGCCCTATTAAATTAGATATACTAAGAGATAACTAAAGATATAATTAACTAACTAACTAAGACTGCTAGTAGTGGCCGGTGGGCGATAGCTACTCGAGCTACTATACTAGCTAAGGAACCTGCGAAACCTATAGAGAATAACAATAAAGGACTGCTCCTAAGCTATATATAGCGATTAAGATTATGTTCGATGCGTAGAAGAAGTTAGGGGGATATTAGTTATATCCTAGGACTGGGACGCTGAAGGACATGGATGTCCGGGGACAACGGTTATATCCTGGGACAACGGTTATATTCTAGGATAAGCCTAGGACGTCCCGTGATAATAGTTATACTAGGATAAGGGGTAATCGTTATATCCTAGGATAAGCCTGGGACGCCGGAGGACGTGCCTAGGACGTCCGGGGATAATAGTTATATTCTAGGATAAGCCTAGGACGTCCCGGGATAATAGCTATATCCTAGGATAAGCCTAGGACGTCCTAGGAATATAAGTTATAAATAAAATCTAATCGATTAATAAAGACTATATTAACTTACTAATTAAAGTTCCTAACCCTAGATCCTTACTCCCTTATTATCTAAGAAAGAGGTAGTTATAGCTACTTTATATAATCTCTCTATAATAGTCTACTAGTAATAGTAGGTAGCCTATTAGTAAGAATAGTAGTAACTAATACCTAGCTATTAATTCTTTAATAATCCCTTCTATCCGACTAAGCTTATTTTTATTATTAGGATCTATTTTAATATAGCGCTCTACGTAAGGAAATCCCGCTTAAGTAATCTTTAATATAGCCTATTAGAGTTATTTTTTTATAAATTATAATTTAACTACTATATCTATCTTATATATACTTATACTCTAATATTTTTCTATTAGGTAATTCTAAGTAGGCTAGTAATTCTTATTCTATCTTAGTGCTAGTGTTTTATTACTTTTACTTATAAGACGAGTTATATCCTTTATATCCTATATATTCTTTAAGAAAAATAGCTTTATATATAGATTATAGAAGAAATAAGCTTATAACGTCCCTTTTTCTTTACTAATAGCTATATATTAAGGATTTCTAGAATAAGGTTTAGGTAGCTTATTAAATACGCTTTAAAATCTAGCTATAGATAGACGTTTATCTTTCTTATAGTTATCATTATAGTAAAGATACTATAGGTTTACTTCTTTATTTAATATTAGCTTTTAGGAAATACTTAAGTAATTTATTTAATAATAAGCTTATTACTAACGAAGTCGTTATCCTAATCCTATAAAGACCTAACTAATATTACTACCTATCTCGCTGTCTCTTAATAAGAAGAAATCTCTTTAAGGGAATAAACTTCGTTAGTATTAAAGCCTAATTTAGTAGCTAAGCTTATAAATCTTAATAAAAAGCTAGCGTTATTATAAATAAAATAAAACTCTCTTATTATAAAAAGCTATAGATACCTTATTATAAGTTAAAACTAAGCCTTAAGGGTATTAGTAGTATTTATAAATGTATCTTCTAGCTATTTTAATAAGGCTAGTAGACTAAAGCCTTAAAAAACTATTCTCTAAATAGTTAGGCCCCCTTTCTTTAAAGAAACTAAATACTTTAGATAATCTCTATATTTTTTTAGATAGCTAAAATCTTTAAAGAACGTTAATAGTAATAGAACTAGAAAATTAAATAATAGAGCTTCTTAAATACTACTAAACGTTTAATATAACTAGAATTATAGAAGATATTACCTCTTAGAATTAGGATATAAAGCGCTTACTTATTTAATATAGAGAATCTTAGATACCTTAGCTAAATAGCTTTAATAGTAATCTAATTAATTTTCTCTAACTTATTTTTATTACTTCTTATAAGTTATAACTAAGTATTATAGATAAAATTAAGATAACTTAAAAGTTCTTAGTAATAAAATAAACTAGTATCTCTTCTAAAAAAAGGAGGGAGTAATATATACTTTATTATATCTAAGGCTAATAAGTTTATAAAGATTTCCTACTATAAGTCCTAGCTATATTCCTAAAATATATAATAACCTATATAATATATTATTAAAGGCCTAATAATCTATAATTTATTATATATATGGCTTTTTATAAGTAGTTAGTATAACTTCTAAATAAGCAGCAGGAAGATCGTTAAGGTTTGCTTTATTTTATATAATATTAGAGATAATTTCTACTTTAATAGAGCAAACCTCTTAATAAGCTTTAGGGTTTACTATTCTTAGAGAACTCTTAGAGAATACGTTCGAGATATAGACCAGGAGATTTATAGGATTATTATATGCGAATATTACTAAGATTAGTTATTCTAATAAGTTCTAGTTATAAGTTTTCTATATATCCTTTAAAGCTAAAATAGAGCTAGGCTATACATATACTACTATAATATTTCTATATAAAGTAACTTTAGAGCTATTTATATACTCTAAATTAAATTTATATAGTAATAGCTCTAATTAAATATAAAATAGTATACTTCCCTCTCTACTAGGCTTCTAGCGATACCCTATACTAAAGCAAGACCTACTATAGTTATAATAGAACTTACTTACCTCTAAAGCCTATTTTAGTAACTAGAATACCTATATAATAATATCTAGCTCTTAAAGTCTTAACTTATATATAGCTATAGGAATACTTCTAGCTATAAATAGCTACTTAAATACGCTCTTTCTATTATTTAATAAAGAAAGTACTTATACTAATCGAGTATAATCTTAGTATTGGAATAACTTTAGAGGAAAAAGCAAAGCTAATTAAACCTACCTCTAAGCGATATATCCCTATTTATAAAAAGTATTAATAATAGCAAAAACGATATTTATAAAATAATACTAAATTAATCGAGTTATAGTATATATATTTATATTCGCAGGGGTAATTTAACATATAATATTATCCTCAGTATTAATTCTATTTTTCAAGGGCCTGCTTATAGCTACGGGCGGGCTTTAATTATAAAAGAAATTCGAGAGTAAGCCACAAAGCAGGACGTGTTAATATATAATAATAAAGCTCTAGTAATAATAATAGCTACTTAGACTAGAGAGCTATATATAGCGATTAAGATTATAGTTAATACGTAGAGGAAGTCGAAAAGGCGGAAGAGGAGCGTTAAGATAGTACTTTATATATATAGTTAAGTTAAAGCTAGTTAAGAACGAGCTATAAATAGTAAAGGAACCTATAAAGGATAAGAGCGCTAAAATGAATAAAAACCCCGAAGCATTAGCAACAGCGGCTACGATATAGAATAGCCTTGGTATATTATACGCGGACGTCTCGCGAAGCAGCTTTAGCTTATAAGCATGCTAATTAGATTCAGGGCAGCAGTAGAAAAGGAGACGAGCGTGATATATACTATAGAGTAGCTAGTAATATCGCGCTATAATAGTAAACCTAAGGAACTAATACTAAACTTAACCTAGTTAAGAATATTATAGAGAGGCGTCTTAGGTATAGAATATTAATACTACGAGACGAGCTCTATCCCATAAAGACCTATAATATAAAGCGAACCGAGGTATAGGATAAGAAGGGTAATATTAGGGTTAAAGCGGCGGAAGTAGAGATCACGGCTATATAAGTATCTTAGCTTAGTAATATAGACTAGGCACTTAGGACTTCTTCTATATCGGATAGGAGTCCGGCTCGACGATAGCATTTAAGCAGTAGCCACGCCCCTAGTAGTGCTATAATTACTAGCAGATCACGGAGCATAAAGCATACTATTATATAAGCACTTAGGTATATGGACGCTATGCTAGTGCTATGGGACGATCGTGGAGTATACTAGGACTTCTTGCTAGGCCTTAAAAGGTAACTAATATTTATTTTACTAGGCATAGCTTATAAGTAACCTGCTTCCAAAATCTCCTTTACTATCTTAATATCCCCTGAAAATACTCTATCGCCTTCTTCTTAATCTCTTAACTTTACTATTAACTTATTACTATTTATTACCTCTAGTATCTATCTATACTTATTTAATATAATCTACGTTAATAGACTCCGAGGTAGTATTAATAGCTACGCCCTTTTAAAGTTAATTATTAAGAACCCTCTAACTTCCTTATTAAATAGTATATTTTCCTCCTATATATCTCTTTATATAATACCCTAGTAATAGATCGCTTATAATAACCGCTTTGATATCCCTTATAGGTATCTATATCTACTGCTTATACTCCCTATTGCGTAGAGATTATGTCCTACTTACGATAGAAACATTATGTGCACCACGTAGACTTGGTGGCCGTGGTATAGTATCGCGCATATGTTGCTTCCTCTTTTGTAAACACTCTCAATGTTTGAGTAGTTAGAACCTGCTTTAATAGGACCCTGTAAACCTCTAGTAATAGCTGCAGCGGCTGGTTTATAAATAATATGTGGGGTTAGGATAGTGTATAGTAGTGCGAGTGGTGGCACGTAATCAAGGGGTACTTGACGGTATCTATAACCGGCTTTAAGAGCAGTTGTTCTTCTACTACTAATCGTGATGGTATATATATAGTAAGAGTGATTTTGAGCCCAGCCTATGTGGGTCATGTTTAGAAAGATGAAGTGTGTTGCCAAGAGGAAGCAACATATGATCAATACTGTAATAGGTCCTGTTCAGCGGCCGAAGGTCGGGCACATGTATACCTTGGATAGGCCGTAGACGCTCGTAAACCGTTGCCTCGTGCTCAAGGTCTTCGATGAATGCCCGCACCGTGCCCTTGTTGGTTAGTAGCGAACAAACGTAAAACCATTGGCAAACATGCAGATCAGGTCCGATGCCCATTTGCTATGCATAGCAGAAGAGATGAATGCGTATCTGCCAAAGTGTCTATCCGCGTGTCTGTCAACCAGCGTAGTCTCCACTGTTTCGGTACGAATGACGCCAGCATGTTCTCCCCTTCCCCCTAGAGCACAAAGTGTGGTGCAAATTCGACTGCCGTTAAATAGAGCTCCAACGGTGCAGGGGTGGCCGATCTGGTTCTGACATGACCAGGGGCCCGCAGCAGTGAAGTCGAGAAGCGAGCTTTTTATATACACGCCCTAGATCGAGAAGCTGATTTTGGAGTATAGAGGGGTCCACTAATCTAATAAATAGCTTCACTACATGCCCTTAAGAGCAAATCTATTATTATAAATTAGTAGTTAGTAGTTCGGTATGCTATGAAACGCCTGGTCTAGAAACTAAAAATCTTATTTCTAAGTAATTACTAGTTACTAATATATCGACGTAGTCTCTGTCCTCTTTCGATGTCGTGAGTGAATAGGTCTCTACTATGTCGTTTTATGCGGATAGCCCCCGATGTTCAATTATAACCCCGAAAGCTGAGGATACTGCCCGTGACCGGCAACACGACAGCACCGTATCACCTGCGCCAACAATCAGTCGCATAAGTGCACGAGGCTGCGTACGCTGAGCTCTGCAATAAAAATCGACGAACAGAGCGGCTCGCGGAACCAGCTAGTGCAGACAGCAACAGAGACCGAGCCCAGCACTTTCAATCATCATCCCAACACATGCGCCGTCATCGACGCGGAGGAGACGTCAGAGTGGGAGGACTCCACAGAAGCCAGCGAGTCAACTGTGGAACGTCTTAAGTTTATCCGCCGTGTGGGCTTAGACGGCACGGCAGCCGGTTGTTCTTTAATCGCGGCCATGTCAAAGCAATGGAGACTTGGCACGGAAGATGAAAACACGGTTACAAGGGCGGCATAGACAGGGCGGGTATAGAAGTGATTATTAGTAGTATCCCAGTGCTATTACATATAGATTTACAAATTACATTTATTCCCATGCCATCAACGACATCGATAGGCCCTCTGATATAGTCGCACGTTAAAGTACTTTGACGTGAAAGAGGATGCTTTGCTATATTACTGCTCTCAATTATTCAGATCTATCAATTCATAACTATCTTCTCCTAGAAACAATCACTATCCATCACGTTACACCGTAAATCGCTAGGCTTTGAGTGAATAAGCAAATACAAGGCGAATAAACAGCTCAATTATCTAGCGGGGTAATCCGGCTAGTAAAGGCTATTATTAGGATATTAGTAGGTCTGAACTACTCACTAGCTACACCCTAATAATTGCTGCCTTTAAGCAGAAAGTCCTATTACGGAATAGGCCAAGCGTCAAAGCCGTAGGTCCACGGTTAGAGCGGCTCAGTTAGTTTAGTATAGGCTAAGTTAGGATTATTTACTAGGTATTTATTAGTAAATGCGGCTTCGAGGTGCGTATAATCTATAGAATAATCGCTCGATATGCCGCCTTCTAATAAATTCCTAGCGCTACTACTAAAGTAATAATGCTATTTATAACAGCAAATGCAGACTAGATAGAGCCAGGCTAATTAGTAAGCTACTAGGATAGGGATATTATAATGCTGTTGATCGCAGGGAGAGCCCTAAAAACAGGGACTTTAATCTATTAGTAATAGTTCGCCTCTTCAGGGTTTGCGATTTACTCACTTTATAGATACGTTATAGAGATAGATAGAGCATAACTAGAGGGTATAGCTTACGGAACCTAGAACATCATAACCTCGGAATATCTCTCTTTAAAGAGCTATACTCGAGGACGTTATTATAGAGGATTATAGCGTGCAAATCGAGACTATATTATTAAAGGTTAGTTAACCTAAGTACCTCAGCTCTGTAGGGGATAGCAGCGGGTAGACCCCCCTAGTATTATTCGTTATCCTGAGGCCTAATACGGCGTCTTTCTAGTGAACTCGGTAGTGCTAGATATTTAGTATTAACGTATTATATAGTGGTAGGGTTTGAGGTCTAAACGCGTCTTCGAGACGAGCCTCGGCCTCGTCTAAAAATATATGCGCGACTGGACTTGATGTTACTAGATCTTATATAGAGATTCGAGGAGCTATAGCTATCGTAGTATTTATTATACATGTCGTTGAATCTTTGGCAGTGCTGGAGCAGAAAGCGAAGTAGGTGAATATTAAACTGAGGGGAACAGCCTGTTATATGTATTTTTATCCGAACTAGATACCCGGGGACTTTTATTAGATTACACGACTCACTTCCGCGCAGATAGCAATCAACCCTAGTGATAATAGTCGTGGAGATGCCGATTGTGTCTTATGCTAGCTCGCGAGTATGCTAGTGTTAAGAAACGTCCTATAGGGCCACATTTATAGTTACTAAAGAGCTTATTCTATTATAACGAGAGTAGCTATAACGTAGTCGCTTATAACTATAGTTAGAGGAACGACCCCTAGAAAAAGGTCGCTCTAGAGCTAATATTAGTTATATACCGCGCTAGGAATAGGTAATACTAAAGGTATTATAATATACCCCCCTGGACGTAGTAGTAGCTAGAAAAGCCTTAACTACGCGGTATCCCTTAAAATACCTAAATATAAAGCGATATATCTATAAATAACTTATTAATAAGCCTATTTATAAAAGAGATAGTAAAGTAAAGTTATTTATATTAGGTATAGGTAACGCGTAAATAGTCGTAGTTTTCTACCTTTATAACTATTACTATTATTATTATAATACCTTTTATTTACTAACCCTTACTAATAGTAGTAGAATCTATTATCTCTTATTAGCTTAAGCAGGGTAGGTACTATTATATTAATTCTAAAAAGAATAACCTAGCTACCCTCCTACTTTCTTAATTCTTCCCTATATATAATATAATAACTATATATATACCTAACTTTAGTTCTAATAATAACCTTATTACGCGCGCGCGCATATATATAGTTATAACGCGCGATGATCTTAAAGCTATTATAATATACTAATATATATATAAATACCTCCTAAAAAGAAGACTAGTTAGGCTATCGCCCTTAAGAAAGCGCGCGCTATTAAAAGTAAGAGTAAAGCTAGGGGTAGAGGGGCGCGCCCTCCTCCCCTAGAGAGTAATAATAAAGTTATATATATATCGTTCCTTCTTATTATTAATATATAATATATTAATATATTATATAGTAAGTAGAAAGAAGTAGAAGTAACCTATAGAGGGTAGCTCTAAGGGTAAGGGTTTATAGCTTAAGAGGCCTTAGGGTTACCCTCTTAAATAATCTAAGAAGATAGCTCCTAATAAGTTATAATCCCTTTACTATTATAACTATATACTAGAACGTTACTAACCTTATTATTATTATAATCCCTAAGGAGATAGTTAAAGAGGAGGGTATTAATAAGGGTAGTTTAGAGCCCCCTCTTAGCCCTCCTCCCCCTAGTAGAGGTATAGAAATAGAGTAAGTACTCCTATTTAATAAGCGCTATTTTTAATATATTTTAAGTAAGCTCTTAGGCTTATTAGATAAAAGGTACTCGCTTAGTATAGCAGGTAAGTATAACTACTATTATAAGGGTAAGGTGCCTTATTAATATATAAGCGCCCCTATTACTATTATAGCTTACTAATATACTAAAGCTAAGACTTTAGATAACCTAGTAGTTAGAAAGGTAAGGTTCTATATATATATTATTTCTATAACTATCTTCTAATATAACTTATAAACCCTCGCTTATTAGAGAGCTACGCTCCGCGAGGCTATTACTACTTAGAAAGAGGAGATTATAATAGTAAAGAAGGGTAGTAATAATAAGGGTTCGGGTGGGGCTCCTAAGGTAATAGGCGGTTTTAATATATATAGCGTCGACGCTCTATCTCCTGCCCTAGTTCTATTTAGAACCCTAGCGGTTAGTATAGGTATACCCGCACCTCGTCCGCCTATTAGTAATATAGCTACTATAGTATGCTATATAGTTAATAGTCTTATTAATATATATTTACTAGAGGTATTACTACTCTTATATAATATCCTAATAGATTAGTATAAGCGAATCCTCTAAGGTTAGGTAGTAGAAAATTAGTATTTTAGGGCGGCCCTTCGGGGTATATTATATTCTTTTTTACTCTTATAAGAGCGACTTTAAGCTCCCTAGCTAGTAGGCTATAAATTAATTAAAAACTAAGCGCTACTAGCCCTCCTATCCTTATTTAGAGTATCCCTTTTTTATTATAATAATTCTCTATATATCTTTTAGATTAAGGAGCGAATAGAACTATTCGAATTTCTTATAATTAAGAACCTTTATAAGACTATTAGCTAATATATTATTTATTATTATATATACTACGCTAAACGATCCTCTAGTATATTCTTATTATAGCTATATATTCTAAATATTAATATACTATAGCTTAGTTAGAATCTATTCCTTTTTACTTACTATAAGACGAATTATCTATTAGTTATTATAATAAATCTTCTAGATATTACTAAGTTTAAGAGCGATATCCCTAAATAGCCTCTAAAAAGTAATTATCTCCTTAGTAGTATATTCGAGGCTTAGAAGCTCCGCTTCTATTATCTATAGCTTATCGAGCAGCCTTTTACTAAATCGGTCCTCTAAAGAGCGAGATTATATACTCTTAAGATAACCTCTATATCTCCTTATTATTTATAAATAAAGCGTTACTTATAATTAGTAATACCTATCTACCCCCTAAGTTATTAAAGCATATTACGAGGTAATAAGTATAATATAGGTATTATATAACCTAGTTAGTAGTAGCGTAGTAATAAGGAGCGGGGTTTATTAGGAATCTTAAGAGTAGGGATTATATAAAAATAATATTAAGTTAGATTATAATAGTAATATAGAGTATAGGGCTAATTTTCTCTTAGAAACTCTTTACTTCTAATAGCGTCGCTACTATCTTACTCTTTAGGAGTAATAGGTTTAGAAGGGGGGTTACTAGCGCTCTTAAGTTATATAAATCGAACTTCTTTATAACCCGCTCGATATATTAGTTATAGGAAAGGTATATCTTTTATATAGCTTAGTTATAAATAACCCTAATTCTAAGATAGTACTTAACTAACCCTTATTCCTTTAACTTATATATTTCTTTTAAGCTAGTAATTACTCTTTATATTACTTATTAATAGTTCTTATAAAATAGGATAAAGAAGTTATTTATATAGAAGATAACGAGGACCTTCTTCTTACTTAATTAGAAGAAATATAAGTCTTTACTTATAAGTATAAGGCCTAAATATAAAAGGGTTAAGGGGAACTCCTTATACTAGAGTAGTAGTATATCCCTTAGCCTATAGAGCGCGTAGCGTAGTTTAATATACTTTCTAAGCTACTTAAAGCTATCTAGTAACTTATAAATAATTAGGTCTTTATTTAGATCCTAAGAGGCGTTTAGGAACGCGTTAATAACGTCGAATTATTTAACTTCGAGGTCGAATTATATAGTAATTACTATTACTACCCTAAAGGTATAAGTAGCGAGGGTTGCTATATAAGTCTATTAAAGGGGCGACTTCTCTTACTAATCGCTTTAAATATAGATCCTTGCTTTATATTAATTAAGGACGTTATCCTTATTAAATTTATAGGTAAATACTTACTTTAAAGGGATTAGTCTCTTTATTATTATCTCTCGATTAATAACGCGCTATATATCTATCTATTATAATTTACCTATCATAACCTTTAGCTACTTCTTTAAAGCGAGTTTAGAGCGCTTATAGGAGGTTTAAAAGTTCCTTCTATAAGTATAATAGCTTAATAAAGTCGTTAGTAATAAGACGTCTATAAATTATTATAGTTATATAATTAGGCTTCGCGCTATAAATAGTAGTATAAATATAGCTATAGAGCGTATAGTACCCTATACTAGCTTCTAAAAAGGCTTTCTACTAATTAGGTATAAAAGTCTTAAAGAAGCTAGATACCTGCTCCTACTCTATATAGTATTAGAGTAAAAACTAGTAACTAGAGCGGGATTTGCTTTTTATTATTACTAGTTATAAGTTACTAGGTAGTAGATTATATAGTTATTAGCTTTAATAAGTTTAGCTATAATCCTCCTAGTTATATACCTAGTTAGACCTCTATTTAGTATTAGCTCTCTCTTCTCTATCCTAGTATAGCTATATTAATAGATTTAAGAGCCTCCTATCTAAAGGTTTATTCTTATTACTCTTACTTACTTTAGAAACGTATTATAAAGTAGGGAGTAGTTTAATTATAATATAGTTCTTAAACTATTCCCCTTTAGAATTAACTTCCCTAATAGCTTTATATATATAATTCGTTTCTAATATATATATTATACTTACTACTCTATTTATTAGAGCTAGGCTTTTATCTAGCTCTAGTATAGGATTAGGGGATAATAGCTACCCCCCCTTCTAACCTACCTATCCCTTTAGAAGTTTTAGGATTTTTCTATTTAAAAACTTAGTTATAAGAACGAGGGTTAGTATAGGTAACTATTTAATTCTAAGTATTAATATAGCTTCGTCCTTATTTATAACGCCTAGGATCTAAAGTTTGAAATTAACTTATAATATAAGCTCTTTAATCTCTTTTACTATCTTATAGATAATATCTTCTAAAATAGCCTCTTTTACCTTATCCTTTATCTAGAAAGTCCGTTTATTAAACGTTATATTCTATATAATAATAACTATTTATAATATAGGGATCTAGACCCTATATAAGTTATAAGTATTTAGAATATACCCTACTAGGTATCTAATATATCCCTATAGTATTACCTTAAAGTCTCTCTTATTAATTCCTCTCTCTCGTTCCCTCTTAAGGGGGTATATATAGTAGCTATAGGCGTATATATATCTCTAGTAAGGGCGAAGGTTGCGGGTTAGGGTTGCTCTATTATTAGGTTACTACTAGCGAAAGTATTAGTAGAACTACTCCTCTTTAATCTATAGTAGCGAACGCTAGTTATAATACTTAAGTAAGCTTATATTATAAAGTATTATTACTACTAGTACTATCTTAGCGTATAGCTTTATAAGTAAGCTAGCTATAATAAGTATCTTAATTATTCGAGTTATAACTTCCTAACTAGCCCGTTCCCCTCTACTATTTAGTTCCTTTATATATAGAGGGGTCGTTTTAACCTCTATTCCTTCTGCATAGGTCTAATCCTTATATCCTATATAGCCTATAAGTAAAATTACTAACCTCTTAACGTCTTATCTAATTTTATAAATAGAAAGTCCCTTCTATTAAGATACCTATCGCTTAAAGGTATATAAAACGAGTATAACGCTACTATAGGTCTTATTAATATATAGAAATATTAAGAGCTAACTAGTATAGTTATTCTTAATAATAAGGAGCTACTAGTTCTAGTTAAAGCCTTTAGGGTAGTTAAAGAGATCCTATATAATTCTATAGTAAGGGTATATTACTTTATCTTCTAATATTCGTCTTAAAATTACTTATTTAATATATATAACCGCATAGTATTAGCACTATAGGCGCGTTAGGCCCTTAATTCTCACCCACTAGGTAGCGTATACTAGCTACTTAAGAGCCTTAGGGCTAAGGTAGCTACTTTAGAGGTGCTATAATATTATATCGTCGCTCTAGTCTAGTAATAGTGCGAACGAGGTATGCTTATATATTATAAGCACGTAGTTTATATTATTAATAATAATATTAATACTTTAGGGGATCCGCTTAGGAATAGAGTATAAGGAAGAAGGCTTATATTTAAGAAAGGCGAGGTTCGCCTTCCTAATAAGTTTTTTAACTATAACGCTATTTTTATAAATTCTAAAGTAAAGCGTATAGTTATACTCTAAATACTAAATATCTATTTTATAAAATAGCGCTTTAGAGATAATATTAATATAAAAGTTCTCTATATATCCTATATTATAGAGCGTAAGGTCCTCTATAATTATATCTTTTAAATTATTAAGAGCGTTCTTAATAATCTATATACTTTATATAATAATTAGATACGAAGCTATTCTAGAATTAACCTATTCTATATTATAATACCTAATTAAGGAGGGGATAAGTAGAGACTTATTATTTATAAGGTATATCCCTCTATAGTTATCTAGGACTATAAACTTATATAATATATAAAGTCCTAAATAGGGGGTTATAAAGATACTCGGGTGCTCTTTATCTAAGTTAACTATATTATCCCTAACCTTGTTCGAGAGGGTAGTATAAAAAGTAACTATTACTATATTAATAGTATAGCTCGGGGCTATATTAGATTTCTTAAATAAACCCTTATTACCCCCTTTATTATTTTAATAGTTCTTACTCTTATAAGGTATAGTATATAGCTAGCCCTTATAAGTAAGTTTAATATAAAGATTATTAAAGTATAGGTTACTATTTAACTAGTTATAGATCTAAGCTATTTATATATCTATTACTAATATATAGAGGCCCTTCTAATAATATCTAGTTATAGTAGCTTCTAAGTAGTTATAATTAATACTTAGCTATTAATAGCTCGACTTATATAAATACTATTTATTACTAGATAAGTTACTAGTTATAGGAACGCTTAATAGGTTAGCCTTATTTATATAGCTAGCTAGCGTTGCGAAGACCCTAGCGCTTTATCCTTATAACCTTAAGTAGAGTATATCCTTATTTAAAAAGTCCTCGAATATATTAGTATACTAGCTTATATTAGAGATTAGTATCCCTACTCGCTCTTATTTAAGGATATCTATAATCTCTATATTAGCCTAAGTAAGTATAAAGTAATAATTTATTACTTAAAGAAAAGTTTTTAAAGCGAGGGTATTACTTACCTTAGGGAGCTTAAGCTAAGTAATATAAAAGTAAATACCCTTAAAGTCCTTAATCTAAGTATTAGGATTAATACTCCTATTCGCTTTCTCTAGAACTTAGATATACTCCTCTTAAATAGTAATAAGAGTACTAGCCTCGCTTAGAGTATAGTAATATTTAAAATTAATAATAAAGCTATAAAGGGTTATATCTCTTTTAATAAGAAGTTCTATATATATAGGTATAATAATATTATAAGTAATAATCTCTATAACTAGATAATAAATCCGTTCAAACTTATAATCCTTATAAGTTTGCTTAGACTTTTATATAGCGAGTAAGTAAAAGTACTCTAAGTACTATTCCCTTATACCTATAGTATTCTTATTAATTATAACTAAGGTAGCTAGAGGCTAAAGGGGTTATAATTTATTTATTATTTATATCCTAGTAATAGACTTAGGAGTAATCCTAGGAGTAGTATTAGTAGTAGCCTCTTTTAGAGCCTCCTAGTTAAATAGAGTAATATATTAATTATAAGCGCTCTTCTCTTATAGGTACTAGGCGTTAATATCCTAGTTTTACTTAGTAATATATATATTAAGAGTTAGAGTTTCTAATAAGGTCTTACCTAAGTATAGAAATCCCTTAGGGTTATCTAGGTTAATATACTTCTAGACTCTAGTAGCTTAGGCTTTAGCTTAGATTATAATATACTAAGTAGCGAAATCCCTATATATAGTTAAGTAATATAATATTATAATAATAGTAATAGAAGATATTATAATTTAAGTTATTTAGAAATAGAGGGTTTATAATAATAGAGGATTATATATAATAAGGAAGAAAGAAGGAATAAGAGAGAAGAAGTTTTAATAAGTACTTTTAGTAATAAAAGCTTATTTTAAAATAGTAATTAAAGGTCTAGTTAGAGCTAGGCTTATAACTATTAAGAAATATCTTATAGAGCTATATTTATAGTTATTAAAGAGCTTATTTTATTATAATAAGAGTAGCTATAACGTAGTTACTTATAACTATAGTTAGAGGAACGACCCCTAGAAAAAGGTTGCTCTAGAGCTGACGTTAGTCACGTGTCGCGCTAGGAACGGGCGATGCTAAAGGCATCACGATAGCTGGTGTCTAACAAGCATCAGGGTTAGTAAAGCGGAAGCGCTCCAGGCGACGACAACAGCGATAATAGCCGGCGCGTAGCTAGCAGAATATACTGGACTAGTAACGCTATAATAAGTGTCAGGATCGGAAAAATAATTATCTAGCGCATAGATCGATATCCACTTGCGCTAAGGTGCAGTCAGATTCGCAACTGGCTGTGGGGTTTTATGTCCATATTACTGCATCATAGCTACTTCTTGATGAACAGGCTGTCTGGATGGAATTTATCTTATGCAGCACGGCCCTATAGCTAATGATTAACATAGGATTAGGGTTTGAACGAAGAGGCTCGGTTGCTAAGTCGGCCCTCGTCGCCATACAAAGCGGCTAATACATCCAGGTTTTGATCAGGCCCGTGTGGTTTATTGGGGTTTATTGAGGGTGCCTGATCAGGGGTCTTGGGACTTCACGTTATCCGCGGTAGCTGCCCACGTATTATTTAAATACCTTCCTCATTTTCACCCATAACACAGGAGCCTTTAACTCCGAGTGATCTTACTAGAGTCGTGATCACTTTCTATAACAAATACTTGGTAAATTCTAAGGGTTAAAGACGAAAACGCCGTCTGCTAGGCATCTTCATTTCTTCTCTCAACTATATCCCAGCTGTTGCCTCCATTCTGGGTTCACATCGCTCTATAGTAGATATGTTGCACATTTATGGAAGTCGTATTTATAAATCTGAGGACCTAGTTAAGAAGGAAGCATCTATCTATTTGCAATAATCGCGACTTGCGCGATTAGTCTAAGCGGAGAGCTATAAGCTTAACAGCGCTGCGATCGTGTGTTCTAATGCTAAGTGCTAGACGACGCGCTTATATCCTGAGCCACTATCCATATGAGTAGGCTCGCGTTATGCGCCGATAGAGAATATTATAACGATATCTTATAGACACTTTTCTAAGGCAGCTAGTAGCCCGTAATGCGGAATTCCTCTAGTTATTCCTAACCTTTGTTATAATAAAGTATATAAGTCGTTAGCTCACTACTATCCTATTTGAAAAGCCTGCTAAAGTCTTGAACTTTGGTATAGTCGTCCATGAAATCGTTGTCTTCCTGAATATTCAGACAATATATTGATAACTCTATTTGTTTCTGCAATTCGATTACTCTTCGAATTACAGCCAGCCTCCGGCACTATGAGGGTGCTTCCGGGCCGTCTCTGTATTAATAGCCTTAAAATCATAACCTCCGCGGCCTCGTCTAATAGGGGCTAAAAGTGTCTTTTAGTGCCGGCAAGTCTTATCTACCCCTACGCTAGTTCTCTATATCTTCGTTTAGATTAGATATAGATAAATAGCTCTATTCTATGCTTTTCTTAGCGCCCGTAGCGTTTAGCTTATTTATAATAGCTAAGAATCTATTAATAATATCTTAAAGCTATATTATAGCTTTATTAATATTAGCTATAAAGGTATTTCCTATAAGAGCCACGCCTTTCTAGTAGTCTAGTTCTTATCTAAGGCGACTAGAATCTCTTATAAGTTCCTCTAGACGCTTTTCCTTACGAATTAGTACCTTTTAGGACTATATAGTATCGTTTGCGAGGTCGATTATATAGGTTTTCCTACCTAAGGCTACGACTGCGATATCTATATCGGTTAATAGAGGCAGGCCGCTTAACTAGCGAGGGCGTTTTAAAGGTCTGGCTGCTATGCTAGTACGTTATTTAACTACGGTAGGCTGAAGTGCAAGTATGACATAGAGCTAGGTGCGTGTCGAGGATCCTTTTAATTAATAATAACGGGAGACGCAGCTACAGAGCTCGTGAAAAATCCAGATATTGACGAGGAACGAGACTAATGAAGTTTGATAAGCTATGTGAGGCTGCTGTTGTCGTTACTTGGGCGAGTAGATAGGCGGATCAGGCCTTTCGCCTGTCTATAAGTAGCGACACAATCCGTCTCGATACATAGCATGCCTTTTGTGTGCAGTAGATAGGTACTTTATAGTAGATCCGTTAGAGGATGCATCTCAGCTGTCGGCGCTATTGTAGAAACAGCTTTCGACGTAAGCTAGTAAGCTTATGATAGCGTTCACAGAACTGGCTGCGCAGGTCAGATATTAATATCAGCGCATATACGAAGAGTACTTTCTGCTCTTAAATCATTAGACCTTTAGTTAGAGCGGCGTTTCATCTTATATAAAGTCGTCACTAGTGAAAATAAGGAGAGGTATCGAGCCTCCATACTATAGGCTTAACCACGAAAATCATGGATTCAATATGGTAGGTGACATAGAACCATAGGACCACGTAAGTAGCCTGCTGACGAGATATAGGACTAGCCTGCTTAGATAAGACGAGCGGTGCTGCCTCGCTATCTGCCTAGCTATTAACTACCCCTATAATAGACTAACTAAGGATATATAGTACCCGCTATTTAACTAGGTTAAAGAAGATATTAATAGGACCTTAGGAAAACGGTTTATTAACTATATTATAAGCAGTCTCTATAAGCTACTCTAAGGAAAAGAGTTTGTTATTAAGGTAGCTATACTTCTAATATATCTAAAAGTCTATAAGGCTCCTAATTAGCTAGACGACTATCCTATAAATAATAGAATAAATCTACTATATAAGTTTAATAGAGTACTAGACTTTAACTTTCGTAATATACTTATTATTATTAAAGTACTAGAGTAAGTCCTAATATTCTCCGCGCGAATTTAGGAAATCTATACGCTAGAGGACGCCGTCTACCCTAGAATTCTACTTATAACTCTTAACTTATATAACGATTTAGTATTAAGAAAGATACTATATATATATTACTACGTTTAGATTCTATTCTATAATACCTATAAGTTAACTATATACTAGATACGGGCTATCTTCTAGTTAAATACCGCGGACGTATCCGAGTTACTCCTTAATATACTTAGCGACAATAAGCTAGAGTTAGCAGGCTATTTAATATATAATATAGATAAGGATATATCGGACGAAGAGAGCAACGGAGGTTCTCACGCTAAATCTAATTTTATTATAGACTTATGCTCGTTAGATATAGAGCTTTCTAATAATAACTACTATAAAACATCTAATACGGACTCGTAGTTTTATAAAGACTTAGAGCTATTACAAGAGAGCTTTGAATCTAATATCGACGAGGGGGGAGACGATATATACTAGGTAGTTCTTAAGTCGGGCATGTGGTTACGTAGTGAAATGCATTAAGTATGCTTATTTAATAGAGCTTCTTATATTATTTTAGCTCCCGAGTGATATTTGCGCTTGTGAACTACAAATCACGAATTATTAAACACCGAGTTAACTTTTTCACGAAGTCGTAGCGAACGGAAGAGTATATAGAGCTAGATACTAGTCCGCAAGCTGCTCGTTAGCGCTATAAGTAGCTTTATATTATTCTCCCGTGCGACTAGAGAAGCAGATTTTATCTATTATATTTAGCATCGGATACGTCTTAGCACTATATAGACTACTTATTATTATAGCGCTGCGTACCTAATAGTGCTCCTTAACCTAGTCTTAATTCATAGTATTCAGTCGAGGCTAGTCTTAAAACCTAGTAATACGATTACCTTCTATCTACCTTAGCCTCCCCGCGTACTAGCAACCTTATAATAGCTTATCGATTACTAGCTTTCGTACTATTACTATTCTAGCTTACTATATTAGTTATAATAGTAAAGTTAGCTACTAAAATCCTTTCGCAGGTTCCTATATATACTATAAGTATTTATAGTATTATCTAGGCATATACTATACTAAAAGGTTATCTATCTAGTCTAAGTATATTAGCACGATATTAGCTATATTAACCTGCGATCTAGAGGATATATCTACTTCTATTTATCCTAATATTACTATCTAATTAGAACTATTAATATATATTTAAATAAGCTGCCCGTTTAGTAATTAACTAAGTAAGCTCTTATATTCCTATTTACTACCTATCTAACTTATCTAAGCTATAGTAACTATAGAAGGAGCTCTTTATAAAGTATATCCTAAGGTATTATAGAGAACGGAGGTTTAGCGAGCGCTTATTATTAGTTATAGTATTATTTTTCTTATTATAACACTCCGTCTCTTTACTTATATATAGTACGCTAGAGGTCTATAGGGGGATAATTATATAACTATCTTTATAGTAGTAATTAGGACTAAATTCCTAGGTAAACCTTTCTAATATTATCTTATAAGCCCTCCTTATCGCCCTTACTATAGTCTACCTATATATTATAAGTATTAGCTTTAGTATATATTATTAGACGATACCTATTAGGAATAGTATCGTTATTCGTAAGGTCTAAGGATATAGGCCTGCTACCCAGCTATAGTATATCGCCCTAATGCTAAGCTAGATGCTTTACGTTAGAAACTTGATCTATACTATCCTATAAGCTGCCATAAAGCTATTAATTATCCTTTTCCTCTAGCGTATCTTCCCGTTAGAGACCTTCTAGAGGATTGCATAGGGTATCTAGGTTATTCTACTACGATATAGCACGCTCTTTACTATCCCGTTTATAATATAATATATACCTATATAGTTAATCTAGGACTATATAATAACTAACTACTAGTATCTAAACTTATAAGCAGTAGGGTATAGTAGTAGCGGACTCGCTATAGCTAAAGATATCGCTATCTTGCTACTACCGATCCTATACGTGTAGTAGCTAAGGATTTCTATTTAGCGACGTCTAGTAGTAATTACGCTATTTAGCGTTAGTTCCTTATAAGTTAGGTATCCTTCTTCTAGAGTAAGGAATAAAGCAGAAGGCTTATATAGCAGATAGCGCCTGCGTAACTTTAGCTATCTAAGTTAAGCATCTAGTAGAGTATAGTATAATATTTAACGAGATAGAGGATTATATAGATATTATTATCTAGTTATTTATTAAATAGTCCGTAGCGATATTATATATAAGTCTACCTAGCTTATAATTACTAATTATTAGTATTAGATCTTAACGTCGATCTATATTATTAAAAAGCTTCTTTAGCGGGGATATATAAAGTATAAGTTAAATCTCTCTCTTAATTAACTAAGGTAATACTAAATATAAATATAGCGAGATAGTAGTTATAGACTATAGTATATAGGTAATAGAGTCCTCGTAATAATAATAATAAAAGTCGATTAGTAGTCCTATATAGCTATAGACGTGCCTCCTTTTCTACCGCCTGCCTACTCTAGGCGGATTAAAGATAGGTGAGGACGAATCTTATAAAAAGGCTTATTATAATATTAATTTTAATAGAGGGCTCTTTTAGTAGTATCTTAGGATCGGTAATTAAGAGAGGAAACTAATCTAACGGTGAAGATATAGAATATTTCCTATTATACTATAAGATGCTAGCGTTTCACAAAGTCTCCTCCTTGGAAGGCAGCATAATGAGTTATCAGGCAAATCACTTAGTAGTGCGCGGTCTGGCAACTTCATCACGAAGGCCGCTTCGACTGATTTTTGGGACTATGCTTGCGAGGCTTAAGGTTGTAGTGGTAATATCTGCAAACTGCCGTACGTACTGTTTGACCAATAGGGCTTAGGGTGGATGATGGCGCCTAGCTTAGCGTTGTATTTCAAGTAACACTGGCGGCATCGCCCGTCCTTCTACCATGTGGATTTGCAGCTTTCTCATCCCGCTGCATCTTAAGGGCGTGATAGTTTACTAAAAATAATTTGGATTTGGGCTAAGTTATAGAGCCACTAGTTAGCTAAAAAAACAAATATTCTAATTCTTTCGAGGGACTATACCTTATTAGGCCTAAATTTTAGCTTATATAAGAGGTACCTATTCTAGCTAGATTTATATATTATCCCCCCCCCTACTTAATAGGTATTTCCCTTAATAGGGGTTAATTTTAAGGGTACGAACTATAAAAACCTGGCTTTTTACTAATCGAGTATAGGAGTCGATTAGTAGCTAATTTAATAAATAATTAAAGAAGTCGCTACTAATATAAGCGCGCGCTACTATAATAAATCGACGTACTAAAAGCGTTATTACTATAATAATAGTTAGTATTATTACTAAAGAGGACTTTTAGGCTAATAATAAGACGGTTAATAGGCGCACCCTTCCTAGGAAGTATACTTATGATATATAGCGTAACTTCCTATAGGTTACTATAGCTATTATAAGGGACTTCCTTAATAGTACTAACGTCGAGTTTTAAGAGTTATTCCGCCTTATAAAGGTAGAGTTCTCCTTACTTATAAACTAGCTATATAAAAGGGACCTCGTTATTAATACTAAGTTCTAAACTACTAAATAGAAGGTATTAATCTTCTTATATATTATTAGGTAGTTAGTAATATAATAGAATACTACCTCTCAATTTAAAGTATCTTAGAATATAGTATTAAAAACATTTTAGATTATACTAGAGGCTATATATATTATATATTAATACTTTATAAAGCTACCTAATCCGTTATATATCTTAGAGGAGGTTAAATATAATAAGGAGAGGGCTTAGTTTAATAGGTATATTAGATCGATAGATAGGATATTTATCCCTACCTATATCCCTATAGATAATTAGTAATAATTCTTTAATTAGAAGGGGTAATTAGCTTCAAACGTACTTATAGTAGTAAAGTTTAACCTTATTTTTATATATATACTTATAGGTATAGAGGGCTCTATTAATAACTCAACCCTATTTAACTATATATTAGCCCGATCTTTTAAGATACTAGATAGGAGGTATTACCTTACTAATATAGGCGTCTAGTAGGATCTTAAGGGTATAGTAGTACTATTTAATAGCGAGAGGTATTACCCTAAAGATTATAATAAGGGAATATTATAGCTATAGAGTAGGAAGGAGTTTAATACGGTCCACGTAGTAAGCGAAATTTATAGGTGAAAACTCTATGAATTTTAGAAGGTTTTCTCCTTAAAGGCGATAAGCCCTTTTATAAGGGTTAACGCGTTTAGGTATATTTAACGTATTAAACGCGTTAGACGCCCTTAAGTAGGATAACCGCGCTAAGCGCGTTTAGTATTAATTACCTATATAAGAAGAAAAGGGCGTTAGCTATAATATATAGTATAAAATTTAATTTATACCTCCTATTATAGTAACGTACTAGTAAGTAGAGCTATACTATTATATATAAGTAACTATACTTAACCTTACTTCCTTCCTATTCTATACGTTTTATTATATCCTACTTTAGGCTAAGGGAGTCTTAGGCGTAGTATTAGTAGTCTTTAAGAGGTCGGGGTAGTCCTTATCCTTATTATTAATAATCTCTTTAGCTATAACTAGGAGTTAGTTAATACTAATACTATAAGTAGTAGCTAGTTAGGTATTATCCTCGTATTACTCTAGGAATAAGTAGTGAGATTTATTACTAACCTTAGGGTACGCCTTAGTAATACTCTTATTTTTAATTATAGTAATTAAGGTAGCGAGGGAGGCGATATTAGTCTAGAGGCCTTAAAAGTTAGTAGCGTATTTATATTAAAAGTTAGCTATATCTATAGCCTTAGGGTCGCTAAAGTCTAAGAGAGTATAAATAGCGCTTAAGTCGTTACTATTAACTATAGCCTAACTAATATAAGCGTTATCCTTAGTATATATACTAGGAAACTCGTATCGTAATATCTACTTAATAATAAAGAATAGCAATATAGCGCTAAACTCTAGGTTACCTATAATTCGTTTAGTTATAAATAAGTTAAGGGTATAGATATATATATATAAGCTAAGGATAATCGAGCTATTCTAGATAAGTATATATAAGGTAAGGTATTTAATATAATAAGTAGTAATAAGGTTAGTAGTATCGAAGAAATAGAGGCGCTAAAAGTATATATTAATTACCTCCTAAGTAGTTAGGAACTTTATATAGGAATAGGTAAGGCAACGGAGGCTAGCGATATAAGTATAGGATTACTAGTCTATAATAACGATCTTCTTAATACTAGTAGTAATATTAGGTATTTTAGTAGAGCTAGGCGTGTTAATAGCGTTAAAGGGGCTAATAGTAGAGGAAGGATTAATATTAGGGCGATCCTCTAGACTAGTAGCTAACGCTATACGCTTAGTAGATAACCTAGTAGTAAGGTATTATTCTAAGCTAAGGAAGCCCGGGCTCTCTTATATTAATCCCTAGGGAATAGTTACTATAATAAACTCAAACTCGTTAGTAGCTAACTTAATAAATTAGCCTAAGTTAAGGGTAATAGCGCTAGCGTTAGTAATATAACCCTTAGAGAGCGCTATAATTAGGGCGATCTAGGTCTCCTTATATCTATTAAGTAATATAGAGATATAGCTAATATATTCACTATAGGCTTATATTCCCTCGATAGCCTTAATAATATCTATTATATTAGGGGTATTAATACTAGTAGCTTACTTCTTAGGAATAGCTATCTTATTAGTTTTATTCTAAGTAACGGGAGTTAATCTAGTGCTAGTTATAATAATATTAGTTAATAATCGAGGTTTAATATATTTAGTAATATTAATAGCTTAGTTAGGTTAGCTAGCGTTAAGGGATAGTTTAAGCTAATTAGTATTAATAATATTATTAGCTTAATCGTATTTAGTAGTAATAGGTTCGTTATCTCCGCTTAAGGCCTCTCTAGAATTAATAGAAATAGGTATACTAGTAATATTAGTAGTATAGTATAGGTTATATTTAAGGGAGTTCTATATAGCGTTATAGAGGGATAGCTACTTAAGGTTTGAGATAGTATTAGGGAATTAGTAATAGAACTTAATTTAGTTTATAAATAGTAGTTAGGTAACTAAGTAAGTATTAATACCTAGGTAGATAATAAACAGGGTATTAGAAATATTATAACTAGTTCTATAATATTAGGTCTCTTAGTTAAAGGCGCGCTTAAAGATTTCTTAGTTATAAATATAATATCTAAGCTTATTATAAGGGATCTTAATATTAAGTAGGTAGTAGTAAATATAATTAAGGGTAACGTATTTAGTATCTTTATATTTAGAGCGTTATCTATTTATAATAAAGTAATACCTAGGTATATATAATATAGGTTACTCTAGTAGCGCTGAGCGCGTAATAACGTAGAGCGTTAGTAAGATTTCTTAATATCTAGATAAGGATAATAGTAATAAAGGGAGATATATAAGTATAATAATAGTATAGTAACGGGGTTAAAAGCGTTAACGCTCTTTAGCAAAATATATATATAGAGGAAAAATACGCTTAATACTAAGCAGGCGAAGGTAGTAGTAATAACTAGTAGGGTTACCTAGTAATATAAATTTATTTTATATATATATACTTAAGCGCTAATTTTTCTTAT
>JAVHLU010001503.1:0-29432 GCA_036785755.1 Colletotrichum ledebouriae
GTAGAATCTATTATCTCTTATTAGCTTAGGCAGGGTAGCTACTATTATATTAATTCTAAATAAAATAACCTAGCTACCTTCCTACATTCTTAACTCTTCCCTATATATAATATAATAACTATATATATACCTAACTTTAGTCCTAATAATAACCTTATTATACGCGCGTATATATACTTATAGCGTATAATAATCTTAAAGCTATTATAATATACTAATATATTTATAAATACCTCTTAAAAAGAAGATTAGTTAGGCTATAGCCCTTAAGAAGGTGCGCGCTACTAAAAGTAAGAGTAAAGCTAGGGGTAGAGGGGCGCGCCCTCCTCCCCTAGAGAGTAATAATAAGGTTGCGCGTATATTATTCCTTCCCGTTATTAATATATAATATACTAATATATTATATAGTAAGTAGAAGGAAGTAGAAGTAACCTATAGGGGGTAGCTCTAAGGGTAAGGGTTTATAGCTTAAGAAGCCCTAGGGTTACCCCCCTAAGTAATTTAAGAAGATAGCTCCTAGTAAGTTATAATCCCTTTATTACTATAACTATATATTAGAATATTACTAACCTTATTATTATTATAATCCCTAAGGAGATAGATAAGGAGGAGGGTACTAGCGAGGGTAGTTTAAAGCCCCCTCTTAGCCCTCCTCCCCCTAGTAAAGGTATAGAGGCGGAGTAAGTACCCCTATTTAATAAGCGCTACTTTTAGTATATTTTAAGTAAGCTCTTAGGCTTATTAAATAAAAAGTACTTACTTAATATAATAAGTAAGTATAACTACTATTATAAGAGTAAGGTACCTTATTAATAGATAAGCGCCCCTATTACTATTATAGCTTACTAATATACTAAAGCTAAGACTTTAGATAACCTAGTAGTTAGAAAGGTAAGGTTCTATATATACTTTATTTCTATAACTATCTTCTAATATAATATATAAACCCTCGCTTATTAGAGAGCTATACTCTATAAGGCTATTATTATTTAAAAAGAGGAGATCGAAGTAGTAAAAAAGGGTAGTAATAATAAGGGTTTAGGCAGGGCTTCTATAATAATAAGCAGTTCTAATATATATAGCGTTATTACTCTATCTCCTGCCCTAGTTCTATTTAGAACCCTAGTAGTTAGCGCGGGTATACCTATACCTTATCTACTTACTAGTAATGTAGCTACTATAGTATATTATATAGTTAACGGTCTTATTAGTATATATTTACTAGAGGTATTACTACTTTTATATAATATCCTAATAGATTAGTATAAGTAAATCCTCTAAGGTTAGGTAGTAGAAAATTAGCATTTTAGGGTAGCCCTTTAGGGTATATTATATTCTTTTACTCTTATAGGAGCGACTTTAAGCTCCCTAGCTAGTAAGCTATAAATTAATTAAAAATTAGGCGCTACTAGCCCTCTTATACTTATCTAGAGCATCCCTTATTTATTATAATTATTCTTCGTATATCCTTTAGATTAAGGAGCGAATAGAACTTTTCGAATTTCTTATAATTAAGAACCTTTATAAGACTATTAGCTAGTATATTATTTATTAGTATATATACTATACTAAACGATCCTCTAGCGTATTCTTATTATAGCTATATATTCTAAATATTAATATACTATAGCTTAGTTAAGATCTATTCTTTTTTACCTACTATAAGATAAATTATCTATTAGTTATTATAGTAAATCTTCTAGATATCGCTAAGTTTAAGAGCAATATCCCTAAATAGCTTCTAAAGAGCAATAGTCTCCTTAGCTATATATTCGAGGCTTAGAAGCTCTACTTCTATTATTAATATTATAATTATAGCCTATTAAGTAGCCTTCTATTAAATTAGTCCTCTAAAGAGCGAGATTATATACCCTTAAGATAACTTCTATATCTCCTTATTATCTATAAATAAATCGTTACTTATAATTAGTAGTACCTATCTACCCCCTAAGTTACTAAAGCGTATTACGAGGTAATAAGTATAATATAGGTATTATATAACCTAGTTAGTAATAATATAGTAATAAGGAGTAGGATTTATTAGGAATCTTAAGAGCAAAGAATATATAAAAGTAATATTAGGTTAGATTATAATAGTAATATAGAGTATAGAGCCGATCTTCTCTTAGAAACTCTTTACCTCTAATAGTATTACTATTATTTTACTCTTTAGGAGTAGTAGGTTTAGAAGGGGGGTTACTAGTACTCTTAAGTTAAGTAAATTAAACTTCTTTATAACCCGCTCGATACATTAGTTATAGAAAAGGTATATCTTTTGCATAGCTTAGTTATAAATAACTCTAATTCTAAGATAGTACTTAACTAGGCCTTATTCCTTTAACTTATACGCTTCTTTTAAGCTAGCGATTACCTTTTATATTACTTCTTTATAGTTCCTATAAAATAGGATAAGGAAGTTATCTATATAGAAGATAACGAGGACCCTCTTCTTAGTTAACTAAAAGAGATATAGGTCTTTGCTTATAGGTATAAGGCCTAAATACTAAAGGGTTAAGGAGAACTCCTTATACTAGAGTAGTAATATATCCCTTAGCCTATAGAGCGTATAGCGTAGTTTAATATACTTCCTAGGCTACTTAAAGCTATCTAGTAACTTATAAATAATTAGGTCTTCGTTCGGATCCTAAGAGGTATTTAGGAACGCGTTAATAATATTAAATTATTTAACTTCGAGGTTAAATTATATAGTAATTACTATTACTACCCTAAAGGTATAAGTAGCGAGGGTTGCTATATAAGTCTATTTAAGGGGCGACTTCTCTTACTAATTACCTCGAATATAAATCCTTACTTTATACTAGTTAAGGATGTTATCCTTATTAAATTTATAGGTAAATACCTACTTTAAAGGGATTAGTCTCTTTATTATTATCTCTCGATTAATAACGCGCTATATATCTATCTACTATAATTTACCTATCTTAACCTTAGCTATTTCTTTAAAGCGAGTTTAGAGCGCTTATAGGAGGTTTTAAAGTTCCTTCTATAAGTAGGGTAGCTTAATAAGGTTATTAGTAATAAGACGTTTGCGGATTATTATAGTTATATAAGCGGGTTTCGCGCTATAGATAGTAGTATAAACGTAGCTATAGAGTATATAGTACCCTATATTAGCTTCTAAAAAGGCCTTCTACTAATTAGATATAAAAGTCTTAAAGAAGCTAGATACCTACTCCCGCTCTATATAGTATTAGAGTGAAAATTAGTAACTAGAGCGGGATTTGCTTTCTACTATTCCTAGTTATAAGTTACTAAGTAGTAAATTATATAGTTATTAGCTTTAATAAGTTTAGCTATAGCCCTCCTAGTTATATACCTAGTTAGACCTCTATTTAGTATTATCCCTCTCCTCTCTATCCTAATATAGCTATACTAGTAGACTTAAAGGCTTACTATCTAAAGGTTTGTTCTTATTACTCTTACCTGCTTTAGAAACGTATTATAAAGTAGGGAGTAGTTTAATTATAATATAGTCCTTAATCCGTTCCCCTTTAGAATTAACTTCCCTAATAGTATTATATATATAGTTTATTTCTAGTATATACGCTACCCTTATTATTCTATTTATTAGAGCCGGGCTTTTATCTAGCTCTAGTATAGGATCAGGGGATAATAGCTACCCCCCCTTCTAACTTATCTATTCCTTTAGAAGTTTTAGGATTCTTCTATTTAGAGACTTAGTTATAAGAATAAGGGTTAGTATAGGTAACTATTTAGTTATAAGTATTAATATAGCTTTATCCTTATTTATAACGCCTAGGATCTAAAGTTTAAAGTTAACTTATAATATAGGCTCTTTAAACTCTTCTACTATCTTATAGATAATATCTTCTAGAATAGCCTCTTTTACCTTATCCTTTATATAGAAAGTCTATTTATTCAATATTATATTCTATATAATAATAACTATTTATAATAGAAGGATCTAGACCTTATATAGGTTATAAGTATTTAGAACGTATCTTACTAGGTATTTAATATATCCCTATAGTACTACCTTAAAGTCTCTCTTATTAATTCCTCTCTCTTATTCCCTCTTAAGGGGGTATATATAGTAGCTATAGGCGTATATATATCCCTAGTAAGGGCGAAGGTCGCGGGTTAGGGCTGCTCTATTATTAGGTTATTACTAGCGAAAGTACTAGTAGAACTATTCCTCTTTAATCTATAGTAGCGAACGCTAGTCGCAGCGTTTAAGTAGGCTTATATTATAAAGTATTATCGCTACTAGTACTATCTTAGCCTATAGTTTTATAGGTAACCTAGTTATAGCGAGTATCTTAATTATTCGAGTTATAACTTCCTAACTAGCCTATTCCCCTCCGCTATTTAGTTCCTTTATATATAGAGGGGTTATTATAACCTCTATTCCTTCTATATAGGTCTAATCCTTATATCCTATATAGCTTATAAATAAAATTACTAACCTCTCGACGTCTTATCTAATCTTATAAATAGAAAGTCCCTTCTATTGATATACCTATTACTTAAAGGTATATAGAGCGAGTATAATACTACTATAAGTCTTATTAATATATAGAAATATAAAGAGCTAACTAGTATACTTATCCTTAATAATAAGGAGCCATTAATTCTAATTAAAGCCTTCGGGGTAGTTAAAGAGATCCTATATAATTCTATAGTAAGGGCGTATTACTTTATCTTCTAACGTTTATCTTGAAATTACCTATTTAATAAATATAACTACGTAGTATTAGTACTATAAGTATATTAGGCTTTTAATCCTTACCCCCTAAGTAGTATATACTAGCTACTCTAGAGCCTTAGGGCTAAGGTACCTACTTCTCAGGTACTAAAGTATTATATTATCGCTCTAGTCTAGTAGTAGTATAAAAGAGGTATACTTATATATTATAAGTATATAGTTTATATTATTAATAATAGTATTAATACTTTAGGGAATCCGCTTAGGAATAGAGTATAAGGAACGAGGCTTATATTTAAGAAAAGCGAGGTTCGCTTTCTTAATAAGTTTCTTAATTATAATACTATTCTTATAAGTTCTAAAGCGAAGTATATAGTTATACCCTAAATACTAAATACTTATCTTCTAAAGTAGCGCTTTAGAGATAATATTAATATAAAAGTTCTCTATATATCCTATATTATAAAGTATAAGATCCTCTATATTTATACCTTTTAAGCTATTAAGAGCGTTCTTAATAATTTATATACCTTTTATAATAATTAGGTATAAAGCTATTCTAGAATTAACCTGTTCTCTTTTATAATACCTAATTAAAGAGGGGATAAGTAGGGACTTATTATTTATAAGGTGCGTTCCTCTATAGTTATCTAGGACTATAGACTTATATAATATATAGGGTCCTAAGTAAGGGGTTAGAAAGATATTTAGGTACTCTCTATCTAAGTTAACTATATTATCCCTAACCTTATTTAAGAGGGCTATATAGAAAGTAATTACTACTATATTAATAGGGTAGCTCGGGGCTATATTAGATTTCTTAGATAAACCCTTATTACCCCCCTTATTATTTTAGCGGTTTTTACCCTTATAAGGTATAGTATATAGCTAGCCCTTATAAGTAAGTTCCCTATAAAGATTAGTAAAGCGTAGGTTATTATTTAACTAGTTATAGATCTAAGCTACTTATATATCTATTACTAATATATAGGGGCCCTTCTAGTAACGTCTAGTTAAAGCGGCTTCTAAGTAGTTATAATTAATACTTAGCTATTAATAGCTCGACCTATATAAGTACTATTTACTACTAGATATATTACTAGTTATAGGAACGCTTAATAGGTTAGCCTCGTCTATATAGCTAGCTAGCGTTATAAAGACCCCTATACTTTATCCTTATAACCTCGAGTAGAGTATATCTTTATATAAGAGGTCTTTAAATATATTAGTATATTAGCTTATATTAGAGACTAGTATCCCTACTCGCTCCTATTTAAGAATATCTATAATTTCTATATTAACCTAAGTAAGTATAAAGTAATAACTTACTATTTAAAGAAAAGTTTTTAAAGCGAGGGTACTACTCGCCTTAGGAAGCTTAAGCTAAGTAATATAGAAGTAGATACCCCTAAAGTCCTTAATCTAAGTATTAGGATTAATACTCCTATTCGCTTTTTCTAGGACTTAGATATACTCTTCTTAAATAGTAATAAGGGTACTAGCCTTACTTAGAGCGTAGTAATATTTAAAATTAATAATAAGGCTATATAGGGTTATATCCCCTTTAGCGAGAAGTTCTATATATATAAGCGTAATAATATTATAAGTAATAATCTCTATAACTAGATAGTTAATCTATTCGAACTCCTAGTCCTCATAGGTTTACTTAGATTCTTATATAATAAGCGAATAAAAGTGCTTTAGGTATTATTCCTATATACCTATAGTATTCTTATTAATTATAACTAGGGTAGTTAGAAGCTAAAAGGGTTATAATTCGTTTATCTATATCCTAGTAGTATACTTAGGAGTAATCCTAGAAGTAGTATTAGAAGTAGCCTCTTCTAGAGCCTCCTAGTTAAGTAGAGCGATATATTAATTATAAGCGCTCTTTTCCTATAGGTACTAAGTATTAATATCCTAGTTTTATTTAGTAATATATAAGTTAAGAGTTAGAGTTTCTAATAAAATCTTACCTAGGTATAAAGGTCCCTTAGGGTTATTTAGGTTAATATACTTCTAGATTCTAGTAGCTTAGGCTTTAGCTTAGATTATAATATACTAGGTAGCGAAATCCCTGCGCGTAGTTAGCTAGTATAATATTATAATAGCTATAATAGAAGATATTATAATTAAAGTTACTTAGAAATAGAGGGTTCGTAGTAGTAGAGGATAGTATATAATAAGGAGGAAAGAAGCAATAGGAGAGAGGAAGTTTTAATAAGTACTTTTAGTAGTAAAGGCTTATTTTAAAATAGTAATTAGGGGTCTAGTTAGAGCTAGGCTTATAACTATTAAGAAACGTCCTATAGGGCTATATTTATAGTTACTAAAGAGCTTAATTTATTATACTAAGAGTAGCTATAACGTAGTTACTTATAACTATAGTTAGAGGAATAACCCCCGGAATAAGGTTGCTCTAGAGCCGACGTTAGTTACGTGCCGCGCTAGGAACGGGCGATGCTAAAGGTATTACGATATATAGTATATATAATAAGGCTAAGAATCTATAAATTACTTAATAACCTAATATAGAAGAGAGTTACTTATTATAACTTTAGCTGAGGTAGAATATTTATTAAGCCTCTATAATATATAAGAGAAGCTTATAAGATAAAAAGAGTTAGATAACTTAGAGGTTATAGCCCTTTTTAGGCTTATAATTAAGAGCTACCCTTATACCATCTATACCCTAATCTATAAACTAGCCTAGTAACTTAGGAAAGAGATTAATAAGGCTTCTATAAAGCTTAAAAGGGTAAAGGTAATAAACCTTTAGAATACTACTAAGGCCTTCTTTCTATTAAACTATAGTAATTATTATTAAGCTACGATCTTTATAGACTAGCTAACTAGCTATTACTTCTATTATAACTCTATATAAAACTAGAATAGTAATTAGCACTTTATTAAGGCTATATAGGACCTTAATATATAGTATCAGAAAGTAGGACCTTCTTAATAACTCTAAAAGCTCCTATTAATTAATATCTATATAGTTAATTTAGTTTAGTAAAGGGATAGATTTATATATAGCCTCTAGTATATTAAATAAGCTAGAGCTCTAATTTAAAAAAGATTACTATTACTACGTTTTAGTAGGATAGCCTTAAGTAATAGTATATTATCTACTAACTCTAAGGTCCCCTCAGTTAGCTAATATATATTTATAATTACTATAGAGTTTTATAAATTAAGTATTAATAGTAATATAGCTCTATTAAGCTAAGAAAACTTTAAGAAAGTACCTTTCTTCTCTCTATACCCTCTTACTCCTTTACTTATAAATAGTAATATAATAAACTTTAGTAATAATAATAATATTATACTATCTCCTATAGTAAATATTCCTCGATCTATTTATAGATTATTAGTATTATCTAGGTCTACCTTATCTAAAATACTAAATAATAGGCTTAAATACCTTGAATATTAGCTTTAGTTATAAGTCTTATAGATACTAAGTTATAATATAACTATTAAGCTACGCTAGAGAACTATACTTATAGATATATTATTATACCCTAAGTAACCTAATCCTTTAAATAAGTATAATTATAATTATATAGATTATATCTAGTAGAGAGTTAACTAGTAGGATTAGATTAAATAGAATATACCTAAGGGAGTATATTATTATAACCTTTTATACCTAGTATAGTAAAATAAGTAGTTATAGCTATACTAAGAGTTAGAGTAGGATAAGGAGTATAATATAGAGGAATAAGTAATAAAGCTATTATTAAGATATAACTTATAATAGAAAATAGTTAAAGCTAAGGGACTTTCTTAGTAATAAGATCGCCTACCTAGAAGATATTATTAATAAGAGGGGTTTATAAATAGACTTTATTTACTATTCTTATAAAGTAGTTTTATTTCTTTTTTAAGACTCTCCTTTATAATATTATAAAGAGTCTTAAGGGGATAATTAGAATAGAATAAGATAGACTTAGCTATATAGCTTTTAAAAAGCCCCCTTAGTATATAGACCTATTATAAGAAGATTATAAAATAAAGTATAGAGGAGAGGAGTATAATAAACTTAAGTATTATTTATATATTATTACTACTAATACCTTAATAATCCTATACCTCGTTTTCTAGTATTTTGTTAATAAATCTATACCTAATTTAGAGGATCTCTTTTAATTAAATCTATAAATTATTTTATATATCCTTTAAGCCTACTTTTAATATTCTTACTTATTTATAAGTAGAGTTATATTATTTGTTATCTTTCTAGTTCCTATCGGTTCTAGCCCTTTCTAGAACTATTATACTCTTCGTCTAGGCTATTTAATATATATGCTAAAACTACCCAATTAGGTAATTTAAGCCTATTATATGCTAGGTTATCTATAAGTTTATTTATTTTATTTATATATTCTTCTATAGAGTTAAAATTACTTAAAGTAGTATTAAATGACTCTTTATAAGTTAGGAACTTATTAGTAAACCCTATAGGCTTATATAAGTCTTTAAGATGTTTCTAAGCTTTATAAGCTATTATATTATGTTTTATAACCCTTAGGGGCCTATTATTGCAAAATAGCTATATATAACTAAGAGCCTTATTATTTAGATCTATATTATTATTATCTATAGGCTTAGATAAGTCTATAGTTATATCTTTACTAATAAGTAAAGCCTTAATATATATAGACTAGACTTTATAATTATTAGATCTAGATAGCTTAGGAAGCTATACTTTTAAATTAGATATTATAATAACTTTAGGAGTATAATATATAAGCTCTAATATAGTATATAAATCATAACGAGATAAGAGAGATATTATATAGCTTAGTAGTATTAACTATAGCTTTTATATTCATAGATATACTTAAAACCTAGAGGTTATGGGTTTAACTCGTTATATTCCTCCTCTTTTATTCCTCTTTTAAAGGGTCTTTAGAAGACTCTTCTATAGAAGACTACTAAGTAGGTAGACCTTCTATAGTTAGGATAATAGCCGGTATATAGCCTATATTAAGCCTCGATTATATTTCAGTATAGATATAAGTAAACTAAGGCCTTTAGAGGCTTAGGGATAAATCGTATATATAATCGACTAAAGCAAGGTCGAATAGCTTTGCTATAATATTATCTCGCTTTGAAGTAGTAGAGGTATTAATAGTAGTATAATCAAATAGCTCGGGGTTCCAAATAGCTTCTTATAGTAGATTTTAATCTTAAAGCTAGTAAACTAGTCTAGCTAGAATTTCTAGCCCTAAATAGGGCGTATAGAGGCTATATCTCTCGAAAGAATAGCCTAAATAGGTAACTTTGAGGTAGAAGATAGGTTTCAGGTTCTTATTATAGTATTAAGGAGGTTAAATAGGGGCTAGGTTATTAGAAAGGTTAGAGCTAGGCTTATAACCTATAAAAATAGGTATATAGGTAGTAAAAGGGATAGTAAAATAGCCTAAATAATGGATATTTCTAGGCTAAGTAATATACTAATAAAAGCCAATAAAAGCCAATAAACTTAAGTATAAGGAGGTATTTTTCTTAGAATAAATTAATAGAGAAATTGTTAAATATTAATAATATTATTTCTAAGTTATAAATCCTACCCTTATGAAGTAAGGGGAAAGATATTCTAAAATGTAGCTATAAAGCGGCTAATTATTAAGCTTATTAAGCAGAATCGTGCTGAGATCACTATGTGGTCCGTGCACGATTTTTTTGTATATTTATAGCTATAAACCTAAAGATTATAAATATATATATATATGTATAAGGTTATTAATATTATTAGAATTTATATAGATTTTCAAATATTTATTCCATAAAACAAATATAATTGGAATTATTATTTTATGCTTTATAGTTATTAAAGTGTTATTAAAGAGATAGTATATAGATATATAACTATATATAGTATAGTTATGTATTAAGTTTTAGTTAACCTTTATAAGGTTATAATAGAAATTATTAAGATATACCTTCGGTATTCTTATAATTACTATAAGGCCCTAAGTAAAGAAGCTTATAATATAAGAGAATAGGGGATAAAGGGAAAGGCTACTAACGCCTTACGCTACTTAGCTATTACTTTAATACCCTTATAATACTATAGGGATAATAATAGAGGATAATAATAAGGGAATAATCCCCAGGATATTATAAATACTCTTAATTATACTTTCATAAGTATTACTATTAAGGGGATTAGAGCTAACCTCTTAGATAACTTATTAATTAATAAACTTAAGGATAAAAAAAAAGTATTATAAGGGATTATTATTAGTAATATTAAGCGCCTATATATATAGGTATATAGGAGTATTTAAGATAATAAAAATAAAGTATTAGATAACTTTAAATACTAGATTTATAAGGAGTCACCTCTCGTATAGTGGCGTTCACCTTCAGCACCTTGCTAGAAGGTCGACCTTTTGGGTTAAGGAGTCATCTCATATAGTAGCTTTCGTAGCACCTTGCTAGAAGGTTTAGCGAGGGCGTTGCCACGAGAGCCTTAGTAGCCTATTTAGCTCTAATATAATTAGCCCTAGTATAGCGCGCATCTAACTTTATATAATAATATTTAGAGGGTTTACTTATAAGTAGTAGGAATATATAGGGTTCCTATATTATTTTCCTTAACTAGTAGAGGGTATAAGTTAAAATACTTATATAGTATTTCCTAAATTATACTTGTGAACTAGGTGAATTTGTTATAGTCTTTTTGCGAAGGGGCTGCGGCGTAATTCCGAGCTTAATACTAGATTTAAGCGATTTAATATTGATTAGTAAAGTTAGCTAGTTATATTATATTATATTAAAACTAAAGGAGTATATTAAATTAACCCGCTAGGTATATATAATAGGTTATAATATATATATATAAAAGTAGTATAAAATCTTCCTAAATTAAGCGATATCTATATTAGCTAGTTTTAAGTATAAATTCCGCCTAGATCTATATATAGAGTTTTTAGGACAGTTATATATTAGTTTTTAGTTACTTTTGCACCCTATACTATATAATTCGATAAATACCACTACTTAACCCCTTATTTTAGCTCTCAATATAATAAAATTCTCTTGCTCTACTCTTATCTACTAAATAAAATAAAAGAGTATATATAATATATAGATATATATTTTCTAGTATTTTATCTATATAAAGTAATATAGGCACGATATCTATATATATTTAGAGGCTAATGTACTATATGAGTGTTATATACTAATAGGCGCGCGGACTGTACCTTATACTGTGTCATGCAGTGGGTATTCGTTGACATGGGGTCCTTTTTTTTTCTTTTCCTCCTAGCGTCCAAACTTCATTTCCCAAGGAGAGCCAGTACTCACGCTATTTTAGCCGTACAAGTCAAGGAAAGGGAAAGTTTTCTTATTCTGACGGTCGTGGCTCTCGAACATACACCTGGAATCGGCGTGCAGGTTTCTGCATGAGATAAGTAGTGGCTTGACGGCAGGTGGGAGGGAGTAGGAGGCCTGCCTTTGTGCGTCCAGCGAGGAGTCTCCCGCAGCCAAACTTTTGCCGCTTTATGCCTCTCAGGGCAAAAATACGGCCAGCGCCGCCACACTGCAGCTGTACTTCAGCCAGTCGAAGTTGCGATTCTGAAAACTCCCTGACAGATCCAATAGGTGTGTGGAAACAGGCCCTGTGACTCTTGCTACCTTATCATACTATAGATGAGATGGTGTAGTCTGCCTCTGACGAGGAAAACAATCCATAGAAGCCTGGAAATGAGGGATATCCCCCTTATGAAATGTGATTAGGAATAGCCTTTCAGCACCGTGGTTCCAGTGCCTCCTTGCTCTTTCAAGAAGCAGTCGAAGTGAAAGAGGCAGTTATTATCTTCAACCTCATCCTCTTTTTGGTAGGGAGATGCCGGCCCAATTACATCAGCTCTCATTCACCTGACAGCTGCGATGAGCGAATTAAACACAAGATATTCACATCACGTGAGACGCCAGCAACACCTGACCAGGATCTCATTGTACGTTTTTCTCCACCACTCCAAGACAGATTTGCCGCAGGCCCGTACGAACCCGGTCTGCTGCTTCCGAGGACCGACAAAGCCCGTTCCCCGGCCGTCATTGTACAGCTTCTGTTTTCTTTTCCCCTTCTTTTCCATGACCCTTCGACTCACCAAGATTTCCCTCCTCAAACCCAACCGCCACCATGTTGCGAAGCTCCGTGTGTAGAGCTGGCACCCGGGTGCTCCATGCCACGAAACCTACCTCTACGTCGAGCCTCTCGACTATCGCGACGCGATCCTCTGCCAGAAAGCTTGCTTCTGCCCGTTGCCCCTTGGCCCTGACCACCCAACGTCACTATGCGAGCGCGACCGATTCCGCCCCCAACCCCAATGACAATTTCCTGTCGGGCAATACTGCAAACTACATCGATGAGATGTACATGCAATGGAAGCAGGACCCAAAGAGCGTCCACGTATCATGGCAGGTCTACTTCAAGAACATGGAGAACGGCGACATGCCCATCTCCCAGGCCTTCACCCCTCCTCCTTCTCTGGTCCCCGGGGCCACCGGTGGTGTCCCGGCGCTGGGTGCCAGCCTCGGCGAAGGTTCTGAGATCACCAACCACTTGAAGGTCCAGCTTCTCGTCCGTGCCTACCAAGCCCGTGGCCACCACAAGGCCAACATCGACCCCCTAGGCATCCGTAACGAGTCCCAAGGCTTCGGCAACATCAAGCCCAAGGAGCTTTCTCTCGAGCACTACCAGTTCACTGAGAAGGACCTCGACGCCGAGTACGAGCTTGGTCCTGGTATTTTGCCTCGTTTCAAGAGAGAAGGTCGCGAGAAGATGACGTTGCGCGAAATCATTGCGGCCTGTGAAAAGATTTACTGCGGCTCCTACGGCGTCGAATTCATCCACATTCCTGACAGAGAGAAGTGCGACTGGCTGCGCGAGCGCATTGAGGTTCCCCAGCCCTTCAAGTACTCCATCGACGAGAAGCGCCGCATCCTCGACCGTCTTATTTGGAGTTCGAGCTTTGAGTCTTTCTTGGCCACAAAATATCCCAACGACAAACGTTTCGGCCTTGAGGGTTGCGAAACCCTGGTTCCCGGTATGAAGGCCCTCATCGACCGCAGTGTCGACTACGGTGTCAAGGATATCGTCATTGGCATGCCTCACCGTGGTCGTCTCAATGTTCTCAGCAACGTCGTTAGGAAGCCCAACGAGTCCATCTTCAGCGAGTTTGCCGGAACCGCCGGTGGTGAGGACGAGGGCTCCGGTGACGTCAAGTACCATCTCGGCATGAACTTCGAGCGTCCCACGCCTTCTGGCAAGCGCGTGCAGCTCTCTCTGGTCGCCAACCCCTCACATTTGGAGGCCGAGGACCCTGTTGTTCTCGGCAAGACCCGCGCCATCCAGCACTACAACAACGACGAGAAGACTCACCGCACTGCCATGGGTGTTCTCCTCCACGGTGATGCCGCCTTCGCTGCGCAGGGTGTTGTCTACGAGTGCCTCGGATTCCACTCTTTGCCTGCCTTCTCGACTGGTGGTACCATTCACCTGGTTGTCAACAACCAGATCGGTTTCACCACTGACCCCCGTTTTGCCCGCTCTACCCCCTACTGTACCGATATCGCCAAGGCTATCGACGCCCCCGTTTTCCACGTCAACGCCGACGATGTTGAGGCCGTTAACTTCGTTTGCCAGATCGCCGCCGACTGGCGTGCCGAGTTCCAGCAGGACGTCATCATTGACCTTGTTTGCTACCGCAAGCACGGCCACAACGAGACCGACCAGCCCTCATTCACTCAACCTCTCATGTACAAGCGCATCCAGGATCACGACTCCCAGATCGGAATCTACGTCAACAAGCTTCTGGAGGATGGCAGTTTCACCAAGGAGGACATCGATGAGCACAAGCAATGGGTCTGGGGTATGCTCGAGGAGAGCTTCTCCAAGTCCAAGGACTACCAGCCTACCTCCAAGGAGTGGACCACGTCTGCCTGGAACGGATTCAAGTCTCCCAAGGAGCTCGCAACTGAGGTTCTCCCTCACCACGAGACCAGCGTCGACGGCAAGACCCTTGAGCACATTGGCGAAGTCATTGGCAGCACCCCTGAGGGCTTCCACGTCCACCGCAACCTCAAGCGTATTCTTACCAATCGAACCAAGTCTGTTGTCGAGGGTAAGAACATCGACATGCCTACCGCCGAGGCCATGGCGTTCGGATCCCTCGTTACCGAGGGCCACCACGTCCGTGTCTCTGGCCAGGATGTTGAGCGCGGTACCTTCTCCCAGCGTCACGCCGTTTTCCACGACCAGGAGACGGAGGACACCTACACTCCTCTTCAGCATATCAGCAAGGACCAGGGCAAGTTCGTCATCTCCAACTCCTCCCTGAGTGAGTTCGGTGCCCTCGGTTTCGAGTACGGCTACTCCCTGTCTTCCCCTAACGCCCTCGTTATGTGGGAGGCTCAGTTTGGTGATTTCGCCAACAACGCTCAGTGCATCATCGATCAGTTCATCGCCTCTGGCGAGGCCAAGTGGATGCAGAGAACCGGTCTCGTTGTCTCTCTTCCCCACGGTTACGACGGTCAGGGCCCTGAGCACTCTTCCGGACGTTTGGAGCGTTGGCTGCAGCTGTGCAACGAAGACCCCCGTGTCTTCCCCTCTCCCGAAAAGCTGGAACGCCAGCACCAGGACTGCAACATCCAGATTGTTTACATGACCAGCCCTGCCAACCTGTTCCACGTTCTCCGCAGACAGATGCACAGACAATTCCGCAAGCGTAAGTAACTCCTCAGTCCTCGGGAATCTGTAGAGACTTGTACTAAAATTCATCAGCTCTCATCATCTTCTTCTCCAAGGCTCTGCTGCGTCACCCTCTCGCCCGCTCCAACATCGAGGAGTTCACTGGCGAGTCTCACTTCCAGTGGATCATTCCCGACCCCGAACACGAGACGGGTGCCCTCAAGCCCAAGGAGGAGATTGATCGTGTCATCCTCTGCTCTGGCCAGGTCTGGGCTACTCTCTCCAAGTACCGTGCGGATAACAATATCGACAACGTCGCCCTCACACGCATCGAGCAGCTGAACCCCTTTCCCTGGCAACAACTGAAGGAAAACCTTGACCAGTACCCCAACGCCAAGACCATCGTCTGGTGCCAGGAGGAGCCTCTCAACGCCGGTGCCTGGAGTTTCACACAGCCTCGTATTGAGACCCTGCTGAACCAGACCGAGCACCATGACCGCAAGCACGTCATGTACGCTGGCCGTGGCCCCAGCGCGTCTGTTGCTGCTGGAAACAAGGGCCTGCACAACAAGGAGGAGCAGGAGTTTTTGGAGATGGCCTTCAGCGTTAAGCAGGACAAGCTGAAGGGTGAGTAGATTCGAAGTATTACACAATGATGGTGGGATGCGATGGGAAGAAACACATTTAAAAGATGGGCATGAAAGGGATCAGAATTACGGGAGCGTTTTGCTACCTTGTACAACAGTTGAGCTTAAGTTTGAGTGGTATCCACACGCCCTCCACAACGGAGAGATGCTGCGCCTAGGCGGGACGACGTGATTCCATGTTCTCATTGGCTACAGCACGCATGGGTGTTTTCCGCGGGGAATATATACTTTTTTATTGACCACTCAATCTGACTCTCTGATCACATACATCGCAAGGGAGTGTATAACTGAGAAATAGCCATCGTCGCATACGATCGGTCTAAATATTAGTCTGATACGGAGTAAAGGACCAATCGATCCGGAGACGACAATAGCTAGAAGAACAACACCCGTGCGGGAGCTTTGCTCTAAATATCAAATTGTCAAATTGGGCGTAATTATACGTATATTAGTAATACTATCGTATGTGTGTTGCTTCTATATATATACCCTTATTCGGGCGCGTCCTAGCCCCTTTTCTAGCGTATACCCTAGTTGCTTTAGGCCTATATAAAGCTAAGCAAACGTCGCTCTAAACTTTATAATATATATTCTAGACCTTTAAATCTAATATACCCCCTGTTACGGGCTACGCCCGGGTCAAGCTTACCTAGGCTTCTGCCCAGGTTCACCGCCTTAAGGAGCTACCTAGGGCTTACCTAGGGCTTACCTAGTTATACCCTATAAACTAATAAAATCTCTACTAGAGAGGAAAGCTTCCCCTTTTCCTCTTTAGCTTAAATAAATAATATTATAATAACCTCCTATTAAATAAACTTAGGTCTAACCCCTTATATATTTAAGCTTATTATTATAATACTAATAATAAGTTAAGTATTACTCCCTATTAGTTAATAAAATAATTAATAATAATATAACTAAAACTTAAGATAAGCTATTATAAGCTAATTTAGTAATAGTAATAAAGTCCCTCTAGTAATAGTTATAAGAGGTTAAGTAGGGGAATAGCTAATATATAGCTATATAGACCCCTATAAGTACTACTAGTAAAGTATTAATAATACTTAGTATAATATACTAGAAGCTATTACCCTTACTCCTAAAGGTTTTAAGTAAATAAAAGGAATATATTACCTAGATATAATAAATAAGGTATAAGATTACTATAAATAGAGCGTTCTATGCTATAGATATAGAAGTATAATACCTTATTAACTCCTACTTAGATATTATAACTTAATAAGTAGTCTCTACTTTCTATAGAGCTAGGGGGAGTAGGGGAAAATATAACTCTAAGGACTTTATAGCTTACCTAGACTAGATATATAAGGACCTAAATATCTAGTTATAAGCTATAGTCTAACTATAGACCCTCTAATAAAAAGAGAATAAATCCCTAGTAACTTTTTTACTAAGATTTAAGTAGATACTAGCTAATATAAGTAGTATAAACTAGCCTAGTTAAGTCTAGATCTTATTTCTAGAGGCCTCTCTTATCCCTAGGCTAAGGGACTAGCTAATTATTATTAACCTACTAATTAATTATAATAACTAGCTCTTAAAGATCTAGATTATTATATAGAAAGTAGAGCGCTAGAAGGTTATTAGTAATTACTTAATAACTTATTAGAGACTTATTACTAAGGATACTAAGGGGGATATTTATATAACTAGAGCTATATATATCTTATAAGTTAAGGAGGTAAGATATTATAACTATTAAAACTCTAGATCCTCTTTAGGTACCTCTCTAATATAATACTAATAGCTTTTAAAAGGTATAAGGGACCCCTATACTTATTATACTTATAGAGCTAGAGGTTATATTACTTAATACTACTATAATAAAGAGGACTAGCTACCTAGGGTTATAAAAGTAAAAACCTTAAAGAAAGAACTAATATACTATAAGGTTATAAATAACTACTAAGTAATAACTAAGTCCTTAGAAGAAGATAAGAAGTTAGAAAAAAACTAACTCTAGAGCGAAATTAAGCCCTAGAGCTTATTAAAGAGGGGATATTAAGTTAAAAAGAATATAAATAAGAATAACTAGCTAATAATAAGCTTATTATTATTTAAGTTAGAGTTAATAGAGAATATCTAGCTTATATCCTAGTAGATATTAAGAGTAATACTTATATAATAATTAACCTTTTCCTAGCTTAATACCTCTACCTTCTATATATTAAGAAGATATACTAACTTATAAGAGGGTATATACTTAGTAGATTATTACTAGGTAATATACTAGGTATAATAGTATTTAACCTAGAAATAAGTAGTTATACCTAGTAGATCTTTATATATATAGTTAATAGCCTAGACCCTAATATCCTCTTAAAACACCCTCAGATAGAATAGAACTAGGTTATTTATAATACTATAGCCTATTAGATATATTATAAGAGGGGATAGGTTAAGCTATATCTAAAGGATTAAGAAGAAACGCCCCTTATAAAGGAAATAAGGGCTATAAGGTTCCTTAATATACTCTTATTCTTTATAATCTATTAATACCTAGTAAGATAATAGGGTAAGTACTAAGAGAGTATTATAGAGGTACTAATATAAGCTATTAGCTTAGCTAATATTAAGAAAGCCTTAAACTTAAAACTAAAAGAGAATTAATAATACTATTTATTAAGCTAGGTCTTAAGGGAGTTTCCTAACCTATTTAACCCTAATAAGGCTTATTTATTACCCCCTAGGTAACTAGGGGTAAACTACTAGATTAACTTTATATTAGGACTAAATAGGAAGGAGCTACTACTCCCCTAGAGCCCTTTTTATAATATATTAAGAGAAGAGCTATTAGTATTAAAAAAAACCCTATAAGACCTCTTAGATAAGGGGTTTATTAAAACTAGTAGCTTACTTATTAGAGTACTAATACTCTTTATAAGGAAGCTAGGTAGGGGAATTTGCTTCTATATTAACTATAAGGCTCTTAATATAATTACTAAGAAAAACTACTATACCCTCTTATTAATCTCTAAGATATTATACTAAGTAAGTATAGCTAAGTAATATACTAAGCTAGATATAATAATAACTTTCTATAAGTTAAGAGTAATAGAGAAGTATTAAAAGAGAATTATATTTTATACTTAGTATAAGTTATTTAAATAAGTAATCTATTTATTTAGCCTAACTAGCGCCCCTATTAGCTTCTAGTAATATATTAATAATACCTTATAGGACTTTTTTAATAACTTCGTTACTACTTATATAAATGATATATTAATTTATTCTAATAGAATAAGGAAAAACTACGAGAAGAAGGTCTAGGAGGTTCTCTAGAGGCTAGTAGATATAGGCCTAAACCTTAACTCTATAAAGTGCGAGTTCTTAGTTAAGAGAGTTAAATATATAGGGTTTATTATAATAATATAAGAGGATCTCTCTTATAACCCTAAGAAACTTTAAGTAATTACTAAATAATTACCCCCTACCTCCCTAAAGGGGGTTTAGAGCTCTCTAGGGTTTATAAACTATTATAATATATTTATATTAGAATATAGGGATATTATTAGATTATTTATATTACTTATTAGAAAGAATATAATATTCTAATAGGGAGATAACTAAGAATAACCTTTCTTATAGCTTAAATAGCTTTTTAATATCTAGCTAGTACTCTACTAGTTTAGTCTAGAAGATAAAATTAATATTAAAACTAACTATCTAGGATTTATATTAAGAGGGGTATTTATATAAGTTAACCTAGAGGGTACCTAATATATTATAATATTCTACTTATAAAAGCTCTTACTTATAGAATATAACTACCCTATTTATAATAAGGAGCTCTTAGTAGTTCTTTCTTACTTATATATATAGAGAGTAGAGCTATATAATATAATTACCTTTAAGATATTAACTAACTACTAGGAGCTTAAATATTTTATAAAGAAATAGTATCTTATAGAGCGCTAGAGCTAGTAAGTAGAGGAGCTATACTAGTATAATCTTATTATTAAATACTATCCTAATAAGGAAGTAATAGCTCCTAATATCCTCTCTTAGAGAGAGTAGGATATATTATAAGGGTAGGATAATACGTAGAAATAGAGGAGGGTCTTATAGCTAATAGTAAACTATACTTACCCCTATAGGGACCCTATAGTTAGCCCTCTAATAAGGCGAAGTTAGAAGGGCTATACTAATATCCTAGATACTATAGTCTTTAATAATAACCCTAAACTATAAGCGATATAGCTAGAAACTATATAAAAAGATATAATATAGTAGGCTATATATTATATAATTACCTACTAGCTTTAAAGCTTCCTACTAGATATAAAAGCTAAGGTTTAAATTAATAAGTATAATATTAATAATTAGAGGAGACTAATATTTAGGGGGAGGCTATAGGTACTTAGTAGGGAGGATAATAATAACTTACTAGGGGAGCTCTATATAAAGATTATTTAATAGAGCTATAACTTAAGTATAACTAATTACCTAAGCTATAATAGCACGCTAGAAATAGTAGGCTAGTAGTTCTATTAGCTAGGATAATTATAGATAATATAGAGATTTATAAAAAACTATAATATCTATAGAAGGATATATATCTAAAGGTAAGCTAAGAGGGGCTTCCTAAAGCCCTTATTAATACCTACCTAGTTATACTTAGACCTCTTAATAAACTTTATTATAAACTTACTACTTATAAAGGATAATACTAGTTAATACTTATAGGTTATAGTAGATAAGCTAGGTAAGTTAGTAATATTAGAGGAGATAGGTACTATAGAGGTAGAAGCTTATACCTACTAGTTCCTTACCTCCTACTTCTAGTTCTATAGGTTCCTATATAATATTATTAGTAATTAAGGGTCTAACTAGGTAAGTTACTTCTAGGCTAAATTCTACTACCTTATTAGTATAAGGAGGTTATTAAGTACTATATACTACTTATAAACTAATAGTAATATTAAGAAGTAGAACTAGGAAATATAAGCTATCCTATAAGTATTTATAACCTAGATATAGGATACCTAGGGGTAGCTCCTACCTACTAACTAGCTAGCGCTCTATAATAGGGTTAGTAATATTACTAGGCTCTCGCTATTCTTCTTAGAATATAAGTATTATATTAACCCTATACTTATGATAATAATATAATAAAAGAGACCCCCTCTAGGGATATAATAGCTACCCTCCTAGTAATAAGACTATAAGAAGCAGTAGACTTTATCTAAATAAGTATTATAGCTATCTAATAGTATAGTAAGGAGAATATAAATTAGTATAGGATACCTATAGAGGAGTACTAGGTAAGTAATAAGGTTTAGCTTTTAATAGCTAATTATAAGAACCCTAGGCTTAGTAAGAAACTATTATAGTTATACTATAAATATACTATAGTAGGAGTCCTAAGCCTATATATTATTAAATTAGATATATCTAGTAATATCTACCTAAGGTCCTATATAGACCTCTTCTAGAGGGTACTAGAGGACCCCTTACCCGCGTAGATAAGGATAGACCCCTAGCTATTATTAATTATAGCTAATAATAGTAGATTTAAGTAGTATATAGAGGAGATATATATAGTATAATAGAAGATACTTAAGCCAGGGTAGAAGCGCGAGGTCCTAGTTAAGTAGGAAGGGTATATAGAGCCTACTTAGGACCCTATAGAGGCTATTATAGAGACTACTATAGTAGATAGGTATAAAGCCCTATATAAGCTAGTTATAAATAATAATAGCAACCTAGCTTATGCCTAGGGGGGGACTAGCTAGGAGGGGGGATAGTATTATAAGCTACGCCTAGGTTAAGCTTACCTAGGCTTCTACCTAGGTTTATTACCTTAAGGAGATACCTAGGGCCTACCTAGAGCTTACCTAGTTATTCCTTATAGACTAGCGAAATCTCTACTAGAGAGGAAAACTTCCCCTTTTCCTCTTTAGCTTAAATAAATAGTATTATAGCAACCTCTTATTAAATAAACTCGGGTCTAACCCCTTGCACCCCCTTAGGGATTACTAGCTTCTATAAGGCTATTCCTAAACTCTATTAGGGTCTATCCTATCCTATATATAGGTTTCTATTACTTTCCTATAATTTATGTTATCTTCTTCCTCTAGGTCTTATATATAATTTACTTCTAGTTATATATATTAGTTACTTATTTATAGATAATTATAAAACGCTTTAAATTATAATAATATAAGTACCTTTATAAGTTTATCTATTATAATTTCTACTAATAATATATATTTAACTAATATATATCCTTTTTTAATTTCTTTTTATAGCTAGTAGTTATAAATATTAATATATTATAGCTTTATTTATAGCTAAATAAGCTTTATATTTACTAGGCGAATAGCTTACTAATTATTATATCAGATATAAATCGTTATTAGTGTTATATTAAGTATAATAAAAGTAGCTTTAGGGGTAGTATCGCTTAGGAGTTAGACTTATAATATAGTTATTAACTAACTTACAAAGAGGGCTTTGCGCGCTACTTAGGATAGTATAAGTAGCTCTACTTTAGTTATTAATATTACAACTATTATCTACTTATTTACCTTTTAAGCGACTATATCTCTAAATAGCTTTATTATAAGCGCTTAAGAGCTCTTTTAGCTAATTATATTATTTATAAAGCTTATATTTAAGGCATTCGTAAGTAATAATCTCTCTTATTAGGCTTAGCGCTATACCTAAGATAGAGGTATTACATTTAGTAAAGGTATTAGAGTACTTAATTAGTAATATAATACTACGCAGGGCCTAGGTTATTATTAAACCTAGTAAAGTAGCTTATAGTAAATACTATATTAGGCTATATTATTACTACTATATATTAGATTATTCTAATATAGTATTAATAGTAGATCTATCTCCTATAAGGCTACTTCCCCTTTATATAGTTCTAATGTATCTTTTATTATGAGTATATATATATACTTATCTATATTAAGGCTAATAGCGCGTTATATAAGTAGCTTTTATACCTTATCTATAAATATAGATTATAATAGCTATAGTTTATATATAGCCCTATTATAGAGCACTTTAATCCCGAGGAACTATTATAAGTCCTAACTTCTTTTAAGGTAGTAGCGCTTCTAGAGGGTATTTATAGCCTCCTTTATACTTTTAGTATACTCCTAAGGGAATACTAATATATAGTTGTTTATATAAAAAGCGAATATTACTTACCCGCGCTACTAATAGTAGTTCTTATTTATTACCTATTTAAAATTAAGTTTAGTAAGGCTAGCCTCTAAGTACTTCTACTATAATAATAGCGAGTAGTATAGTTTATAAAGCGCTTTTAATTAATATAAGACCTTATTATTATAGTGTTATCCTGGTAATATACTTATAAATACTATTTTATTAATAGATATATAAATAAACGCGTTTATAGCGTTATATTATAATAGCTCTATATTAAAACGAGTAGCTATAGCTATTAGTACTTAGAAAGATATAATTATAAGTATTACTATATATATATCCCGCGTGTCTTTTACTTATTAGTTACTTTAGATTATAAGTCTCGCTTTAAACTTTGCTAATTAACTATATTTATTAAGTTTATATATATAAACCTAGTAGTAGCTAAGTATTTAATAATTATAAGCCTCCCGCCTCACTACTTTATACTAGGATTAAAACGCTTTATATCTTTTTTAATAAGACCTCTTAGCCTCTAGGAATTTATTTATAAATAAGTATAGTTTTATATACTTATTATATAATACTAACTAATTATAAAATATATAAGAATACCAAAGGTATATCTTAAACGTTCTATTGAGTTCGGAATTACGCCGCAGCCCCTTCGCAAAAAGACTATAATAAATTTACCTAGTTTATAAGTATAATTTAGGAAATACTATACGGGTATTTTAACCTATACCCTCTACTAGTTAAGGAAAATAATATAGGAACCCTATACGTTCCTACTACTTATAAGCAAACCCTCTAAATATTACCGCATAAAGTTAGATATACGCTATACTAGGGCTAATTATATCAGAGCTAAATAGGCTACTAAGGCTCTCGTGGCCTAGAAACGCCCTTGCTAAACCTTCTAGTAAGATACTATAAAAGCTACTATATAAGATAACTCCTTAACCTAAAAGGTTAACCTTCTAGTAAGGTAGTAAAGGTACTATAAATACTACTATATAAGAAGTAACTTCTTAACTAGAGAGGTCTTTCCTAAGAGGTTCTTATAGCTAGAAGTATAAAAAGCTCTGCTACTGCGAGCAGGGCCTTATGCCTCTCCCTTATCCTTATCCTTATCCCTATAACCTAAAATAAATCCTATTATATCTTAATTATATTAGCACTAGACCCCGTATATAAAAACGCTAAGCCCGCGCAAGGCACGCCCTTTAATACTAATAATATACGAGAGCTCGCTAGAGAGTTTAATATTAATATAATTAATAAAGCCTCCTCTTTCTTTAATTACTTTATTATATATAGAGAGCGTATTATTAATATAGCCCTTAAGAGAGCTCTTATTAATACCCCTAGAGGGGATATTTATTATTATATTATAGCTAAGTAAGTAAACTTAGTAATAGAAGCTAAGTAAGTTATTATATACCTTATAGAGTAGCCCTTCTTTAAGCAGGTCCTCCGTACTATTAAGGCAGAAGTAGCCTAGGCCCCTTAGGGGAATATTAGTAAGTATAGCTTATGCTAACTAATAGAGAGAGCGTTGCTAATAATAGCATAGCAAAGGCGTTAGCTAACCCGATCGAACAAGAGGATAAAGATAGTAATAACTTCTAGCGGACGAAGTAGTAATAGAGGCGGTATTAGTAGCGCAGGTAGTATGCAAGAGGAAAAGTTAATAGTTTTATAGTCTATTAAATAATTAAAAACTACGTTATTATTAATATAAAGTTAAAGATCGTGAGGCTATAGGCACGTATAAGTGCGGCTATAGTTAGGAGAGGATTATATAACCGAAGGCTATATATTATTAGGAGGCGCCTAGTTAGAAGCTCTATTGCACTTAAGTAGGTAAAATCACTATGCAGTGGCCAGAGGCCTCTTAAACTTTCTATTATAATCTTATAAAGGTTAAATAAACCTTAATAAATAACTATAGTATATATAGTTATATACCTATATAATATCTCTTTAATATACTTTAATAACTATAAAATATAAAATAATAACTAGGCCTCTAGCCACTGCATAGTGATTTTACCTGCTTAAGTGCAATAGACCTTCTAACTCCGCGCCTCCTAACAATACACAGCCTTCGTGCGGTAATATTCAGAGGGTTTGCTTGCGAGTAGTAGGAACATAAAGGGTTCCTATATTATTTTCCTTAACTAATAGAAGGTATAGGTTAAAATACCTATATAGTATTTCCTAAATTATACCTACGAACTAGGTAAATTTGTTATAGTCTTTTTGCGAAGGGGCTGCGGCGTAATTCCGAATCTAATAAAATAATAACTATAAAAGTATTTCCTTCATGGAATAAATACTTTGAAAATCTATATAAATTCTAATAATATTAATGACCTTATATATATATATAACCCTTAGCTTTATAGCTATAAATACATAGAAATTACCCACGGACCATATAGTAACCCAAGCGCGATTCTACTTAACAAGCTTAATAATTAGCTGCTTTATAGCTACGTTTTAGAATATCTTACCCCTTACTTCACGAGGGTAGGATTTATAACTTAGAGATAATATTATTAATATTTAACAATTTCTCTATTAAATAATTCCAGGAAAAATATCCCCTTATACTTAAATTTATTAGCCTTTATTGTAATATTAATTAGCCTATTAATATGTATTATTTAGGCTATTTTACCGCCCCTTTTGCTACCTATATACCTATTCTTATAGGTTATAAGCCTAGCTCTAACCTTTTTAATAACCTCGCACCTATTTAACCTCCTCCCTACTATAATAAATACCTCAAGCCTATTCTCTTTATTAAAGTTACTTATTTAAGGTATATTTTTAAAGGATATAGCCTTTATACGCCCTATGCTAAACTAGAAATACTAGCTAGACTAGTTTACTAGTTAAAAGATTAAAGCCTCCTATAAGAAGCTATTTAGAACCTATATTGATTTAATTATACTAGTATTAATACCTCTATTACTATAAAACGAGACGATATTATATTAAAACTATTTAACCTTGCTCCCCTTAATTATATCTTCGAGTTATCCCTAAGCCTTTATAAGTCTTAGTTTATCTATATCTATACTGCTATTCGAACGAGGCCTAATATAAGCTATATACTAGATATTATCCTAACTATAGAAGGTCTACTTACTAGGTAGTCTTCTATAGAAGAGTCTAAAGACCCTTAAAAGAGGAATAAAAGAGGAGGAATACTATTACTTAAACCTATAACCTCTAGGTTTTAACTATATCTATATATGGTAAAGCTATAGTTAATACTACTAAGCTATATAACTCTCTTATCTTATTATTATAATCTATATACTATATTAGAACTTATATATTATCCTCCTAAAGTTATTATAATATCTAATTCAAAAGTATAGCTTCGTAAGCTTTCTAGATCTAATAACTATAAAGTCTAGTCTATATATATTAAGGCCTTACTTATTAGTAAAGATATAACTATAGACTTATCTAAGCCTATAGATAATAACAATATTAATCTAAATAATAAGGATCTAAGCTATATATAGCTATTTCATAATAATAGGCCCTTAAGGGTTATAAAGGATAATATAATAGCCTACGAGGCTTAGAAATATCTTAAAGACTTATATAAGCCTATAGGGTTTACTAACGAGTTCCTAACTTGCAAAGAGTTATTTAATACTACTTTAAGTAATTTTAACTCTATAGAAGAATATATAAATAAAATAAAGGAACTTATAGATAACCTAGTATATAATAAGCTTAAATTACCTAATTAGGTAGTTATAGTATATATATTAAATAGCCTAGACGAAGAGTATAATGGTTTTATAACTACTATTACTCAAGGTCTTAGGGCTAATAAGGATACCTATACGCTTAATAGTCTATTCTCTAATTTCTTAGACGGATTAAGACGTAAGGGTAAAGTAGTAAATTTTACTACTAAGAATAATAAAATTAAAATTAAAAATAAGGTTACTAAAAAGCCTTAGAAAAAACAAAAAGGTCTTTTTTATAGAAACTATAAAAAGACTAGCTATACTAAGAATAACAATGCCTTTTTATACCCTAAAAAGGCCCTAGCATAGTGGAATAAATCTAATAATAGAAATAATAAAAGCAATAATAAAAACAAAAAACCTTCTACCTCTATTACTACTCAGAAAGTTAATATAACTACCTCAAGGGTTATAAAAGAAGTAGAAAGTAAAAATAATGCCTTCATAAACCCCTATATATCTATAGATTAACCTATTAATTAAAACGAGGATCCTATAGATCTTAATAATTCTAATAAAGATTAGGAATTTGAAAACGTAAATATATCCCATAACAATCCTTATAATAAGAATATAACTAATAAGATAACCTTAGGTACTTTAATTTAATAGAGTATTATAACTAAGGAAAAGAACTTAGGATTAAGGCGTTATAACTAAATTTATACTATATTTTATATTAATACTGCTACCGCTATCTATATAGTTAAAGTTCACACTCTTTTATATAATAAAAAGTCTATAAATACCTCTATAAAGTGGGGCAAAGCAAATCGGCTTACTACTACTATAAGGGGAGATCTAAATGATTTCCCTAATAATAGTAAAACAATATTGAAAGATATCTATTATATACCTAAACTAGGTATTAATTTACTTAGTCAAAGTCGACTTAATAATATAGGTATAGCCTCTATTATATAATAGAGACCTATTCTATATAATATATATAAAGACCGTATTATAGCTATAAGCTATAATAATAATAACCTCTATCTCTTTAAAGTACCCTTGAATTAGGGTTATAAAGCCCCCTTAAAGAGGAATAATAATAATAACCTACTCTATACGCAATCTATAACTAATAATAATAATAAAGATCTATATAAACTATAGCATAACCATCTAGGTTATATAAGCTATAAATATCTTAAGAACCTTTCAGATAATAACTTTATAAATAATAAAGCTATAAATATAATAAGCCTTCTACCTTGTGAAGCCTGCCTTAAGGGTAAGTTTATTACTAAGGTTAATAGGAAGTTAATATATAATAAAGATCTAGATTATCTAGATTATATAGCCTTAGATCTTTGTCCACCTATAAGTCCTAAAACCTATGATTACTATAGGTAGTTTATAATATTTATTAATAAATATACCCGCTTTGCGTAGGGAAAACTATTACGATATAAGACTATAGAGTCTATTACTAAAGCCTTTAATGAATTTAAGGCTTAAGTTAATAGTAATAATAATAATAAGCGTATAAGAGAATTTAATACGGATAGTAGATTAGAATTCACTAATAAACGTATTAATACTATCTATATAAATAGTAGTATTATCCATAATATTAGACCTCCTTATACCTATAAACTAAACGGATTAATAGAGCGTATTATACGCACTATTATGAATAAAACTAGGGCTATCTTATATAACTCTAGTCTACCCTTAAATCTATAGGGTAAAGCAGTCCTTACTTCTATATATCTATATAATAGATCCCCTTATAAGGCTATTAAATATAAAACTCCTTTTAAGTTAAAAAAAAAACGAAAGCCTAATATAAATAATATAAGGGTATAGGGTAGTTTATGCTACTATAAAAATTATAATCCGTTAATAAAAAAGATTGACCCTAGAGCTTTAAAGGGAGCTATTACTAGTTATAGCTCTAATAGTTATAAGGTTTATAATATTAATAATAAAAAGGTGTAATAGTTAAGAGACGTTGTTATATTAAAAACACCTTTATTACTAAATAGAAAGAGTTACCTATATATATCAAATCCCAATTTGATAATAATACTACTAAAGGTAGTAATAATAATAATAATAATAATAATAATACTAAGATATCTCCCCTATATCCTAGTAATACCTCTTTACTAAATCCAACTGTTAAGGCTGGTATTAATAATAATAATATAATTTAGGATATAAATAATAATAATAATAACAATATGACTAATAATAATACTAGTAATAACTAGTTATCTAACGTTCAAGAGGAGAACTATTAAGCTCGGAATTACGCCTCGGGTAGTAATTCCGAGAGTACTACTATTAATAATAATAATAGTAGAAATAATTCTAAGTTAATAATATAACTCCCCTCTCTAATAGAAGAAGCTAAAAAACGATATAGTTAGGTTAAATATAAAGAAAGCGCACTTTTTACCTCTTAAGACGTCCTAGTCTTAAGGGAATACCTAAACGATAAAAACAAC
>JAVHLU010001504.1:0-29421 GCA_036785755.1 Colletotrichum ledebouriae
TAATAATAATAATAATAATAATAATAATAATAATAATAATAATAATAATAATAATAATAATAATAATAATAATAATAATAATAATAATAATAATAATATAAAATATAAAGCCCGTTAGGTAGTTCAACGTTTCAACCAACACATTAGTATAGATTACCTTGAGACTTTCGGTACTACTTATAGGCCTGAAAGTTATAGATTTATATTAATGTTTGCTATAAAGCATAACTATATACTGAAGCAGTTTGATGTTACTACTACTTTTACCCATGCAGATATTAATAAGGATCTATATATTAAGACACCTACTGGTTTCTTATATAATAAAAATACTAATAAATTAATATATAACTATAATAATAATCTAACGGATAGCGGCTTAATATACAAGCTAAATAAAGCCTTATATAGCTTAAAACAAAGCCTACGCCTATAGTATTAAGTTCGGAATTACGCTGCAGCCCCTTCGCAAAAAGACTATAATAAATTTACTTAGTTTGCAAGCATAATTTGGGAAATACTATATAAGTATTTTAACTTATACCCTCTACTAGTTAAGGAAAATAATATAGGAACCTTATATATTCTTACTACTTATAAGCAAACCTTTATATAAAGTTAAACGCGCGCTATACTAGGGCTAATTATATTAGAGCTGAACGGGCTACTAAGGCTCTCGTGGCCTAGAAAAGCCACTATACGAGATAACTCCTTAACCCAAAAGGTCGACCTTCTAGCAAGGTGCTGCGAACGCCACCAGGCTATGGTTGGGAGAGTTATGATCACGTGACCGAAGGCTGTGTATTGTTAGGAGGCGCGGAGTTAGAAGGTCTATTGCACTTAAGCAGGTAAAATCACTATGCAGTGGCTAGAGGCCACGCCTATAGTGTAAATACCTACGGTTAATACTACTTTAGTATTACTTTCAAGTATCTCCTTACCATAAAGGGGTATTTATATTAAATAAAAATAACTATAAAGCTATTCTAGGATATCATATTAATGATATGCTATTAGCTATTAATAATAATACTACCTGTAACTATATATATAATAACCTATAAAACCATCTAAAACTTCAATACTTAGGGGAGCCTAGTACTTTTCTAGGGAACGAAATAATAATAGACCGTATAAATAAATATTTATATATAAAATAAATAAAATATACTAAAAAGATGATTAATAAATATAATAAAACAAAAGCCTATAGGGCTTATACCCCTATAGATAATAATTTAAAGTTATATAAGAACGACTCCTATATAATAAATGAGGAAATACTATAATATTAATAAGAAATCAGAGCCCTACTATGCCTAGCTTTTAAAATAAGGCTAGATATTACTTTAGGGGTCATAACATATGCCTATTATAGTAGTAATCTCTCAAAAGAGTATTTTATAGCTCTTAATAGAATATAGGGATATATAAATAAATTTCCTAATTATAGTTTAATATATAACTATCACAAGGATATACCTAATAATAATAATATAATTAGATTTATAGCAACCTTAGCCTATATATTTATATAGGGTTTATATAATATTATATCCTATTCTTTTTAAAATAAGAAATAGTAGCCTTATTAAGCTATAAAGCTAAGTATATAGCTTTATCTAATATAGCAAAGGAGGCCTTATATATGTATAATAGCTATAACTTTATACTTAATACTTTAGGCTATAATAGCCTAATAAAGCCTAAAATACTTATAGATAATATATTAGGTTAAAAGTTAGCTAAAAATCCTGAATTTTATAAAAAGGCTAAGCATATCGATATAAAATATTATTTTACTAGGAATCTAGTTACGGAAGAAGAAATATTCCTCTTTTATATGCAGTCTAGTAATAATATTGCGGATATATTAACAAAGCCTTTAGGCAAGATAAGATTCTATAACCTATTAGGTATAATAGGTAATAATAACAATAATAATATAAATAATAATAACTATTACAGGCTGCGCCCGGGTTAAGCCTACCTAGGCTTCTGCCCAGGTTCACCGCCTTAGGGAGCTACCTAGGGCCTACCCGGGGCCTACTTAGTTATTCCCTATAAACTAGTAAAATCTCTATTAGAGAGGAACACTTCCCCTTTTCCTCTTTAGCTTAAATAAATAGTATTATAATAACCTCCTATTAAATAAACTTAGGTCTAACCCCTTATATATTTAAGCTTATTATTATAATAATAATAATAGGTCGAGCGCTACTCCCTATTAGTTAGTAAGATAGTTAATAGTAATATAGCTAAAACTTAAGATAAGCTATTATAAGCTAATTTAATAGTAGTAATAAAGTCCTTTTAGTAATAGTAATAGGGGGTTAAGCAGGGGAATAGCTAATATATAGCTATATAGACCCCTATAAGTACTACTAGTAAGGTATTAATAATACTTAGTATAATATACTAGAAGCTACTACCCCTACTTCTAAAGTTTTTAAGTAAGTAGAAGGAATATACTACCTAGGTATAATAAATAAAGTATAAGATTAGTATAGATAGGGCGTTCTATACCACGGATATAGAGGTATAATACCTTATTAACTCCTACTTAGATACTATAGCCTAATAGGTAGTCTCTACCTTCTATAGAGCTAGGGGGGGTAGGGGAAAATATAACCCTAAGGACTTTATAGCCTACCTAGACTAGATATATAAGAACTTAAATATCTAGTTATAAGCTATAGCCTAACTATAAACCCTCTAGTAAAAAGAGAATAAATCCCTAGTAACCTTCTTATTAAGATTTAAGTAAATATTAGCTAATATATATAATATAAATTAGCCTAGTTAGGTTTAGATCTTATCTCTAGAGGCCTCCCTTACCCCTAGGCTAAGGGATTAGCTAATTACTATTAACTTACTAACTAACTTATCGTGATGCCTTTAGCATCGCCCGGTCCTAGCGCGGCACGTGACTAACGTTAGCTCCAGAGCAACCTTATTCCAGGGGTCGTTCCTCTAACCGTGGTTATAAGCGACTACGTTATAGCTACTCTTATTATAATAGATTAAGCTCCTTAGTAACTATAAATATAGCCCTATAGGATATTTCTTAATAGTTATAAGCCTAGCTCTAACTAGACCCCTAACTACTATTTTAAAATAAGCTTTTATTATTAAAAAAGTACTTATTAAAACTTCCTCTCTCTTATTCCTTTTTTCCTCCTTATTATATACTATCCTCTATTACTATAAACCCTCTATTTCTAAATAACTTTAACTATAATATCTTCTACTATAGCTACTATAGTATTATACTAGCTAACTATATATAGGGATTTTACTACTTAATATATTATAATCTAAGCTAAAGCCTAAGCTACTAGAGTCTAGAAGTATATTAACCTAGATAACCCTAAGGGATCTTTATACCTAGGTAAGACTTCATTAGAAACTCTAACTCTTAACTTATATATTACTAAGTAAAACTAGGATACTAATACCTAGTACCTATAGGAGAAGAGCGCTTATAATTAATATATCGCTTTACTTAACTAGGAGGCTCTAGAAGAGGCTACTTCTAATACTATATCTAGGATTACTCCTAAGTTTACTACTAGGATATAGATAAATAAATTATACCCCCTTTAGCCTCTAACTACCCTAGTTATAATTAATAAGAATACTATAGGTATATAGGAATAATACCTAGAGCACTTTTATTCGCTTGCTATATAAGAATCTAAGCGAACCTATAAGGACTAGGAGTTTAAATAGATTAACTATCTAGTTATAGAGACTATTACTTATAATATTATTATACTTATATATATAGAACTTCTCGCTAAAGGGGATATAACCCTATATAGCCTTATTATTAATCTTAAATATCGCTACGCTCTAAGTAAGGCTAGTACCCTTATTACTATTTAAAAAGAGTATATCTAAGTCTTAGAAAAAGTAAATAGGAGTATTAATCCTAATACCTAGATTAAGGACTTTAGGGGTATTTACTTCTACGCTACCTAGCTTAAGCTTCTTAAAATAAGTAGTACCCTTGCTTTAAAAACTTTTCTCTGTGTAGTAAGTTATTACTTTATACCTACTTCAGCTAATATAGAAATTATAGATATTCTTAAATAGGAGCGAGTAGGGATACTAGTCTCTAATATAAGCTAATATACTAATATATTTAAGGACCTCTTATATAAAGATATACTCTACTCGAGGTTATAAGGATAAAGCATAGGGGTCTTTATAACGCTAGCTAGCTATATAAATAAGGCTAACTTATTGAGCGTTCCTATAACTAGTAATATATCTAGTAGTAAATAGTGCCTATATAGGTTAAGCTATTAATAGCTAAGTATTAATTATAACTACTTAGAAGCTGCTTTAACTAGATATTACTAGAAGGGCCCTTATATATTAGTAATAGATATATAAGTAGCTTAGATCTATAACTAGTTAAATAATAACCCACGCTTTACTAATCTTTATAGGGAACTTACTTATAAGGGCTAGCTATATACTATACCCTATAAGAGTAAAAACTACTAAAATAATAAAGGGGGTAATAAGGGTTCGTCTAAGAAATCTAATATAGCCCTAAGCTACCTTACTAATATAATAGTAATTACTTTCTATATAGCCCTCTCGAACGAGGTTAGGGATAATATAATTAACTTAGATAGAGAGTACCTAAGTATCTTTATAACCCCCTACTTAGGACCTTATATATTATATAAGTCTATAGTCCTAGATAACTATAGAGGAATACACCTTATAAATAATAAGTCCCTACTTATTCCCTCCTTAATTAGGTATTATAAAAGAGAATAAGTTAATTCTAAAATAGCTTTATATCTAATTATTATAAAGGGTATATAGATTATTAAGAACGCTCTTAATAGCTTAAAAGGTATAAATATAGAGGACTTTATACTTTATAATATAGGATATATAGAGAACTTTTATATTAATATTATCTCTAAAGTATTATTTTAGAAGATAGGTATTTAGTATTCGGGGTATAACTATATACTTTGCTTTAGAACCTATAAGAATAGTATTATAATTAAGAAACTTATTAGGAAGGCGAACCTCGCCTTCCTTAAATATAAGCCTCGTTCCTTATACTTTATTCCTAAGCGGATTCCCTGAAGTATTAATACTATTATTAGTAATATAAACTATATACTTATAATATATAAGTATACCTCTTTTATACTACTACTAAACCGGAGCGATAATATAATACTTTAGTACCTTAGAAGCAGGTACCTTAGCCCTAAGGCTCTAGAGTAGCTAATATATACTACTCGGGGGGTAAGGATTAAAAGCCTAATATACCTATAGTACTAATACTATATAGTTATATATACTAAAGAGGTAATTCTAAGATAAATATTAGAAGATAAAGTAATACGCCCTTACTATAGAATTATATAGGATCTCTTTAACTACCCTAAAGGCTTTAACTAGAACTAATAGCTCCTTATTATTAAGGATAAGTATATTAGTTAACCCTTTATATTTCTACGCGTTAATAAGACCTATAGTAGCGTTATACTCGCTCTATATACCTTTAAGTAATAGGTATATCGATAGAAGGGACTTTCTATTTATAAGATTAGATAAGACGTTAAGAGGTTAGTAATTTTACCTATAGGCTATATAGGATATAAGGATTAGACCTATAGAGAAAAAATAGAGGTTAAAATAACCCCCCTATATATAAAGGAATTAAATAGTAGAGGGGAATAAGCTAGTTAGGAAGTTATAACTCGAATAATTAAAATACTCGCTATAGCTAGCTTACTTATAAAACTATAGGCTAAGATAGTACTAGTAATAATAACGCTTTATAATATAAGCTTACGTAAATGCTATAACTAGCGTTCGCTACTATAGATTAAAGAGGAATAGTTCTACTAGTACTTTCGCTAGTAGTAACCTAATAATAGAGCGGCTCTAAGTTACAACCTTCGCCCTTACTAGGGATATATATATACTTATAGCTACTATATATACCCCCTTAAGAGGGAATAAGAAAGAGGAATTAATAAGAGAGACTTTAAGGTAGTGCCGCGGGGATATATTAAATACCTAGTAGGATATATTCTAAATACCTATAACCTATATAAGGTTTAGATCTCTATATTATAAATAGTTATTATTATACGGAACGTGACGTTTAATAAATAGACTTTCTATATAAAGGATAAGGTAAAAGAGGCTATCTTAGAAGATATTATCCGCGAGATAGTAAAAGAGATTAAAGAGCCCGTATTATAAGTTAACTTTAAACTTTAGATCCTAGGCGTTATAAATAAGAATAAAGCTATATTAATACTTATAACTAAATAGTTACTTATACTAACCCTCGTTCTTATAACTAGGTCTCTAAATAGAAGAATCTTAAAACTTCTAAAGGGATAAGTAAGTTAGAAGGGGGGGTAGCTATTATCCCCTAATCTTATACTAGAGCTAGATAAAAGCCTAGCCCTAATAGATAGAGTAATAGGTATAGTATATATATTAGAAATAAACTATATATATAACGCTATTAGAGAAGTTAATTCTAAAGGGGAATAGATCGAGGACTATATTATAATTAAACTACTCCCTGCTTTATAATATATTTCTAAAGCGGGTAAGAGTAATAAAAATAAACCTCTAGATAGTAAGCCCTTAAATCTACTAATATAGCTATACTAGGATAGAGAGGAGAGGGATAATACTAAATAGAGGTCTAACTAGGTATATAACTAGGAGGGCTATAGCTAAACTCGTTAAAGCTAATAACTATATAATCTACTACTTAGTAACTTATAACTAGGAATAGTAGAAAGCGAATCCCGCTCTAGTTACTAGTTTTTACTCTAATATTATATAGAGCGGGAGCAGGTATCTAGCTTCTTTAAGACTTTTATATCTAATTAGTAGAAGGCCTTTTTAGAAGCTAATATAAGGTATTATACGCTCTATAGCTACGTTTATATTACTATCTATAGTATAAAACCCGCTCGTATAACTATAATAATCTATAAACGTCTTACTACTAATAACCTTATTAAGCTACCCTACTTATAGAAGGAACTTTTAAACCTCCTATAGGCGCTCTAAACTCGCTTTAAAGAAGTAGCTAAGGTTAAGAGAGGTAAATTATAATAAATAGATATATAGCGCGTTATTACTTAAGAGATAATAATAAAGAGACTAATCCCTTTAAAGTAGGTATTTACCTATAAATTTAATAAGGATAATATCCTTAACTAGTATAAAGCAAGGATCTATATTTAAGGTAATTAGTAAGAGAAGTCGCCCCTTAAATAGACTTATATAGTAACCCTTACTACTTATACCTTTAGGGTAGTAATAGTAATTACTATATAATTCGACCTTAAAGTTAAATAATTCGATATTATTAACGCGTTCCTAAACGCCTCTCGGGATCTAAATAAAGACCTAATTATTTATAAGTTACTAGATAGCTTTAAGTAGCCTAGGAAGTATATTAAACTATGCTATACGCTCTATAAGCTAAGGGATACGCTACTGCTCTAGTATAAGGAGTTCTCCTTAACCCTTTAGCATTTAGGCCTTATATCTATAAGTAAAGACCTATATCTCTTCTAGTTAACTAAGAAGAGGGTCCTCGTTATTTTCTATATAAATAACTTCCTTATCCTATTTTATAAGAACTATAAAGAAGTAATATAAAAGGTAATTACTAGCCTAAAGGAAGTATATAAGTTAAAGGAATAAGGCTTAGTTAAGTACTATCTTAGAATTAGGGTTATCTATAACTAAGCTATATAAAAGATATACCTTTCTTATAACTAATATATTAAGTAAGTTATAAAGAAGTTCGATTTACTTAACTTAAGAGCGCTAATAACCCCCCTTCTAAATATACTGCTCCTAAAGAGTAAAATAGTAATAACGCTATTAGAAGTAAAGAGTTTCTAAGAGAAGATTAGCTCTATACTCTATACTACTATTATAATCTAACTTAATATTACTTTTATATATTTTTTACTCTTAAGATTCCTAACGAATCCTACTCCTTATTACTATACTACTACTAACTAGGTTATATAATACCTATATTATACTTATTACCTTATAATACGCTTTAGTAACTCAGGGGGTAGATAGGTATTACTAATTATAAGTAACGCTTTATTTATAGATAATATGGAGATATAGAAGTTATCTTAAGAGTATATAATCTCGCTCTTTAGAGGACTAATTTAATAGAAAGCTACTTAAGAAGTTATAGTTATAATATTAATAATAGAAGTAGAGCTTCTAAGCCTCGAATATATAGCTAAAGGGACTATTACTCTTTAGAGGCTATTTAGGGATATTGCTCTTAAACTTAGCGATATCTAGAAGATTTATTATAATAACTAATAGATAATTCGTCTTATAGTAAGTAAAAAGGAATAGATCTTAACTAAACTACGGTATATTAATATTTAGAATATATAGCTATAATAAAGATACGCTAGAAGATCGTTTAGTATAGTATATATATTAATAAATAATATACTAGCTAATAGTCTTATAAAGGTTCTTAACTATAAGAAATTTAAAAAGTTCTATTTACTCCTTAATCTAAAGGATATATAAAGAATAATTATAATAAACGAGGGATGCTTTAGATAAGTATAAGAGGGCTAATAGTATCTAATTTTTAATTTATTTATAGCCTATTAGCTAGGGAGCCTAAAGTCGCTCCTATAGGAGTAAAAGAATATAATATACCCCGAAGGGCTACCCTAAAACGCCAACTTTCTACTACCTAACCTCAGAGGATTTACTTATACTAATCTATTAGGATATTATATAAAGGTAGTAATACCTCTAGTAAATACGTATTAATAAGACTATTAACTACATAGTATACTATAGTAGTTATATCGCTAGTAGGCGGACGAGGTATAAGTATACCCGCGCTAACCGCTAGGGTTCTAAATAGAACTAGGGCGGGAGATAGAGTAACAACGCTATATATACTAGAACTACTTATTACTATAGAAGCCTTACCTAAACCCTTACTATTACTACCCTTCTTTATTATTTTAATCTCCTCCTTCTAGGTAGTAATAACCTTATAGAGCATAGCTCTCTAATAAGCAAGGGTCTATATATTATATTAGAAGATAGTTATAGAAATAAAGTATATATAGAACCTTACCTTTCTAACTACTAGGTTATCTAAAGTCTTAGCTTTAGTATATTAGTAGGCTGCAATAGTAATAGGGGCGCTTATTTATTAATAAAGTACCTTACCCTTATATTAGTAGTTATACTTACTTGCTATACTAAGCGAATACCTTCTATCTAATAAGCCTAAGAGCTTGCTTAAAATATACTAAAAGTAGTACTTATTAAATAAGGGTACTTACTCTACCTCTATACCTCTATTAGGGGGAGGAGGGCTAAGAGGGGGCTCTAAACCGCCCTTACTAGTACCCTCTTCTTTATCTATCTCCTTAGGGATTATAATAATAATAAGGTTAGTAACGTTCTAATATATAGTTATAATAATAAAAGGATTATAACTTACTAGGAGCTATCCTCTTAAACTATTTAGGGGGGTAACCCTAGGGCTTCTTAAGCTATAAACCCTTACCCTTAGAGCTACCCCCTATAAGTCGCTTCTACTTCCTTCTACTTACTATATAATATATTAGTATATTATATATTAATAATAGGAAGGAATAATATATATATAACCTTATTATTACTCTCTAGGGGAGGAGGGCGCGCCCCTCTGCCCCTAGCTTTACTCTTACTTTTAGTAGTATATACCTTCTTAAGGGCTATAGCCTAACTAATCTTCTTTTTAGGAGGTATTTATAAATATATTAGTATATTATAATAGTTTTAAGATTATTATATATTATAAGTATATACGCGCGCGCGTAATAAGGTTATTATTAGGACTAAAGTTAGGTATATATATAGTTATTATATTATATATAGGGAAGAGTTAAGAAGGTAGGAGGGTAGCTAGGTTATTTTATTTAGAATTAACGCGATAGTAGCTACCCTACCTAAGCTAATAAGAGATAATAGATTCTATTACTATTAGTAAGAGTTAGTAAATAAAGAGTATTATAATAATAATAGTAATAGTTATAAAGGTAGAAAACTATAACTATTTATACTTCGCCTATACCTAATATAAACGACTTTACTTTATTATCTCTTTTCTTAATAAGCTTATTAATAAGTTATTCATTAATATACCGCTTTATATTTAAGTATTTTAAGGGATACTGCGGAGTTAGGCGCTTTTCTAGCTATAGCTACGTCTAGGGGGGTATATTATAATACCTTTAGTATTACCTATTCCTAGCGTAGTATATAACTAACGTTAGCTCCGGAGTAACCTTATTCCAGGGGTCGTTCCTCTAACTATAGTTATAAGTAACTACGTTATAGCTACTCTCGTTATAATAGATCAAGCTCTTTAGTAACTATAAATATAGCCCTATAGGACGTTTCTCAACATAATTATAATAGCTAGCTCTTAAAGGTCTAGAGTATTATATAGAAGGTAGAGCGCTAGAAAGTTACTAATAACTACCTAGTAACTTACTAGAGACCTCTTACTAAGGATACTAAGGGGGATATTTCTATAACTAGAGCTATATATATCTTATAAGTTAAGGAGGTAAGATATTATAACTATTAGAACTCTAGGCCCTCTTTAGGTACCTCCCTAGTATAATATTAATAGCTTTAGAAGGGTATAAGGGACCCCTATACTTATTATACTTATAGAGCTAGAGGTTATATTACCTAGTACTACTCTAATAAGGAGGACTAGCTACTTAGGGTTATAAAGGTAAAAACCTTAAAAGAAAAACTAGTATACTATAAGGTTATAAATAATACCTAGGTAATAGCTAACTCCTTAAAAGAAGATAAGGAGTTAGAAAAAGACTACCTCTAAAGTAAAATTAAGCCCTAGAGCTTACTAAGGAGGAGATATTAAGTTAGAAAGAATATAAATAGGAATAGCTAGCTAATAATAAGCTTATTATTATTTAAGTTAGAGTTAATATAGGATATCTAGCTTATACTCTAGTAAATACTAGGAGTAATATTTATATTATAAATAACCTTTCCTTAGCCTAATACCTCTACTTTTTATATATTAAGAAGAGATACTAACTTATAAGAGGGTATATACTTAGTAGATTATTACTAGGTAATACGCTAGGTATAGTAATATTTAACCTAGAAATAAGTAGTTATACCTAGTTTATCTTTATATATATAGTTAATAGCCTAGACCCTAATATCCTCTTAGGGCGCCCTTAGATAAAATAGAGCTAGGTTATTTATAATACTATAGCTTACTAAGTATATTATGAGAAAGGATAGGTTATGCTATACTTAAAGGATTAAGAAGAAACGCCCCTTATAAAAGAAATAAGGGCTATAAGGTTCCTTAATATACCCTTATTCTCTATAATCTACTAATACCTAGCGAGATAATAAGGTAAGTACTAGGAGGGTATTATAGAGGTATTAATATAAGCTATTAGAGAATAGGATATATTATAAGAGTAGGATAATAAGTAAAAGTAGAGGAGGGTCTTATAGCTAATACTAGACCGCGCCTACCCCTGCGGGGACCCTATAGTTAGCCCCCTAGTAAGGAGAAGTTAGAAGGGCTATATTAATATCCTAGATATTATAATCCTTAAGAGTAACTCTAAACTATAAGCGCTATAGCTAGAAACTATAAAAAGGAATATAATATAAAAAGCTATATACTATATAATTACTTACTAGCTTTAGAGCTTCTTACTAAATATAAAGGCTAAGGTCTAAATTAGTAAGTATAATATTAATAGCTAGGGGAGGCTAATATTTAGGGGGAGGCTATAGGTATTTAGTAGGGAGGATAATAATTACTTACTAGGGGAGCTCTATATAAAGATTATTTAATAGAGCTATTACTTAAGTATAACTACCTACCTAGGCTATAATAATATACTAGAAATAATAAGCTAGTAGTTCTATTAGCTAGGATAATTATAAATAATATAGAGATTTATAAGAAACTATAATATCTATAAAGGGATATATATCTAGAGGTAAGCTAAGAGGGGCTTCCTAAAGCCCTTATTAATACCTACCTAGTTATACTTAGACCTCTTAATAGACTTTATTATAGACTTACTACTTATAAAGGATAATACTAACTAATATTTATAAGTTATAGTAGATAGGCTAAGTAAGTTAGTAATATTAGAGGAGATAGGTATTATAGAGGTAGAAGCTTATACCTACTAGTTCCTTACTTCCTACTTCTAGTTCTATAAGTTCTTATATAATATTATTAGTAATTAGGGGTTTAACTAGGTAAGCTACTTCTAGCCTAAATTCTACTACCTTATTAGTATAAGGAGGCTATTAAGTACTATATACTATCTATAAATTAATAGTAATACTAAGAGGTAGAACTAGGAGATATAAGCTATCCTATAGGTATTAATAACCTAAGTATAGGATAACTAGGGGTAGCTCCTACTTATTACCTAGCTAGCGCTCTATAATAAGGTTAGTAATATAACTAGGCTCTTACTATTCTTCTTAAAATATAAGTAGTATACTAACTTTATATTTATAGCGGATAATATAGTAGAGGAGGCCCCCTCTAGGGATATAATAGCTACCCTCTTAGTAATAAGACTATAGGAAGTAGTAAACTTTATCTAAGTAAGTATTATAGCTACCTAATAGTATAGCGAGGAGAATATAAATTAGTATAGGATACCTATAGAGGAGTACTAAGTAGGTAATAAGGTTTAGCTTTTAATAACTAACTATAAAAGCCCTAGGCTAAGTAAGAAGCTATTATTGAGTTCGGAATTACGCCGCAGCCCCTTCGCAAAAAGACTATAATAAATTCACCTAGTTCGCAGGTATAATTCGGGAAATATTATATAGGTATTTTAGCCTATACCCTCTACTAGTTAAGGAAAATAATATAAGAACCCTATATGTTCCTACTACTCGTAAGTAAACCCTCTAAATATTACTACATAAAGTCGGATACGCGCCGCACTGGGGCTGATTATATCGGAGCCGAACGGGCTACTGAGGCTCTCGTGGTAACGCCCTCGCTGAACCTTCCAGCAAGGTGAAAGCTACCATACGTAAGAAGCTATTATATTTATATTATAAATATATTATAATAGGAGTCCTAAGCCTATATATTATTAAGTTAGATATACCTAGTAATATCTACTTAAGGTTCTATATAGACCTCCTCTAGAGGGTACTAGAAGACCCCTTACTTATATAAATAAGGACGAACCCCTAGCTACTACTAATTATAGCTAATAATAGCGAATTTAAATAGCGCGTAGAGGAGATATACGTAGTATAATAGAAAGTAGTTAAGTAAGAGTAGAGGCGCGAGGTCCTAGTTTAGTAGGAGGGTATATAAAGCCTACCTAGGAGCCTATAGAAGCTATTATAGAGATTACTATAGTAAATAGGTATAAAGCTCTATATAAGCTAGTTATAGATAATAACAGTAATCTAGCCTATACCTAGGGGGGACTAGCTAGGAGGGGGGATAGTATTATAAGCTATACCTAAGTTAAGCCTACCTAGGCTTCTACCTAGGTTTACTACCTTAGGGAGCTACCTAGGGCCTACCTAGGGCTTACTTAGTTATTTCCTATAGACTAGCGAAATCTCTACTAGAGAGGAAAACTTCCCCTTTTCCTCTTTAGCTTAAATAAATAGTATTATAGCAACCTCTTATTAAATGAACTCGGGTCTAACCCCTCGTAATAATAATATAAATATAAATAGTAATAACTGTATTATAGATCTAAATTATTAGACTATAAGAATAATAAAAGTCTAGTTTTCCTTTTATACCTATAAGAGTTAGGTTTTTGGTTTTTCTACTAGTATCTATTATAATACTCTAAGAATTTCCTCTTTATTTTTCCTATTAGGTTTTAAGAGTTTTTATATTAGAGTATATAACCTATCAAGAAGTGTGATTATATAACATAACATAACATAACATAATAAAACATAATAAAACATAATAAAACATAATAAAACATAATAAAACATAATAAAACATAATAAAACATAACAAAACATAAACAATAAGCTATATATAAATAGATATATGCCTTACGGGGGGGTATAAGAATACCAAAGGTATATCTTGATAATTTCTATTATAACCTTATGAAGGTCGAATAAACCTTAATAAATAACTATAGTATATATAGTTTTATATATATATAACACTTCTTCAATAACATATTTATAACTATAAATCATAATATAATAACTATAAAAGTATTTCCCTCAGGGAATAAATACTTTAAAAATCTATATAAATTCTAATAACATTAATAACCTTATATATATATATATATTTATAATCCTTATATTCATAGCTATAAAGATACAGAATTTATGCACGGACCACATAGTAATGTAAGCGCAGTTCTGCTTAATAATCAGCCGTTTTATAGCTATGTTTCAGGATATCTTACCCCTCACTTCGTGAGGGCAGGATTTGTAACTTAGAAACAATATCAATAATATTAATGATTTTATATTAAATTATTTCATGAAAATCCATTGAAAAATACTCCCTTATGCTTAAATTTATCAGCTTTTATCACCATATTACTCAGCCTATTAATATCTATTATTTAGGCTGTTTTAGCATCCCCTTTGCTACTTATATCCCTATTCTTATATATACTATATAGTAGAGAGCTAAATCTAAGCTCTAATACTAAAGGTTATGGTACCTAGGCACTGGAGGATAAGAAAGACTATTAAGACAATAAAGAGATATATAATTACTTCTAAGTTAGTTATCCTATAGCTATATAAAATATATAATCTCTTAAAGAGTATATAATACTTACTATATATACCTAGGCGCTATATAGAGAGTATAGGATATTCTTTATATAGATTTTAGAGAGGTAAAGCTAGTAAAATACTTTCAACACTTATTACTAGTTATAAATAATAAAACGCGCTTTAGGGTAATTATCTTTATAAACATAAAAAATAAGCTACCGTGCTAATTATAAATATACCTCTAAGGATAGAAGAATACTTTTAGTATAATAAGAATATGATTTATATAGATAATATAGGGGAGTTTATAGTAACCTATTTAAAGCTATATTATAGGATAATAAAATAAATATAGAGTCTTTATTAATATATATATATATAAATAAAGTAATATCATAGAGCGTATAATCTAAATTATATTAGATAAGGCGTGCGCTTTAAGTATTAATCTTAAGATCCTAGTAAAGCTATAGCTATTTCTACTTATAGTAATAATCTCTATTATTAACTACTCCTTTAGTATAGTAATACTAAGTAAGATGCCTATTTAAGCGCTTTATAATAAGCTATTAGCTCTAGGAGGAGACTATATTCCTAATATAAGTTAACTAAGAGTTATTAGAAGTATATATTTTACTTATATTAATCCTAAGGTATAAGTAAAGAGCGAGAAGATTACTATATAAGCTAAGAAGGGTATCCTTATTAGTTATTATAAAAACTAAGTATATAAGATATAGGTATTAAAGAGGGATAAGATTATTATCTACTCTAATATTATCTTTTATTAACTTATAATAGAGCTAGTAGAGCGCTAGTATATATTACTACCTAGTTAGGGCTTATAGTTATAATACTATATTTATAGTATTATAGAGTAGATATAGCGAATATATCTATAAAGTAAAGATACTAACTCTCTAGAGGAGAACTATATAATATATACTTATACTATAGCTTTTATATAAAACCCCCTTAGAGGAAGCGAATTAGAGTTATCTTTATAACCTTACCTAGACCTAATAACTATTATAGAAGTATAGAATAGACCTATAAATAATTAGAAGTCATAAGTAGAGGTAGCGTTTAATAAGATATATACCTTAATAGAGAAAGGAGTTTTATAGTTTATTAATAAGGAGGAGGTATTAAAAGGCGTCTACTTATTAGCTAAATAAGTATAGAAGTATAAGAAAGCCTATAGTATACTTATAAGGTATAAGGCGCGGATTATTAAGCTCGGAATTACGCCGCAGCCCCTTCGCAAAAAGACTATAACAAATTCACCTAGTTCGCAGGCATAATTTGGGAAATACTATATAGGTATTTAACCTATACCCTCTACTAGTTAAGGAAAATAATATAAGAACCCTATATGCTCCTACTACTCGTAAGTAAACCCTCTAAATATCATAAAGTCAGACGCGCGCCGCACCGGGGCTAATTATATCGGAGCCGAACGGGCTACTAAGGCTCTCGTGGCCTAGAAACGCCCTCGCTAAACCTTCTAGCAAGGTGCTGCGAAAGCCACTATACGAGGCGCGGATTATAATAAGGGGCGTCTTATAACTCTCTAGATATAACTTTACCTAGATATACGCCTTAATATTATAAATAGTATTATAATAGATCCTACTAGTATATATATATAGGAAGGGGTATCCTAGATAATAATAAGACTTTATTAGTATATACTTAAATAGAGAGCTAGAGGAGGTAGTATATATAATACCTTTCCTATTAATTAAGGAGTTCTTTAAAACCCTATAATATACTAAGCTAATAGCTTTATATAAGTATAAAGTAAATTCGGAATAGGTTATTAAACTTTATAGGGCTCTATATAAGTTATAATAAGGCGAGAGGTAATAATGGAAGAAGCTATAAGAGAACCTCTAATAAGCAGGGTTTATACTACTATATTTAGATAATATAACTTGTTATAAAAAGACTCTTAATATTATAATAGCTATATCCTAGTATATAGACTAGAAGTAGCTCTTAGCGCTATTTATAAGTATACAAGTAATCAAATTAAGGTGAAGAACCTTAAGGTACCTAATAACTTCTTTAATATATAATTTACCTTTAGTAAGGAATATTAGAAAACTATTATTAGTTAAGAGATATATTTAATAGATATAATAAGGGAGTTTAGAGTAAAGATTAGATTTATAAATAGCCTTATTAATTTAGAGGTACTTAACTTTATAATCCCTAGTATAGGTATTATACTAGACCTAGAACTCTAAGTATAATACTAGAGAGTACTTAGTAAGATTAGCTTTAGACCGCTTATAATATAGCTAGATCTCTCTTTTAAGATAGGGCTATAAGCGCGATTCTCCTATTACCTAAAGAATTATATAAAAAGGGTATAGAGCGCTTAATATAATATATTAATATAAACCCCTTTTTAATAATAAGTTATAATAATAAATATAGGGATAAAAACTTAAATAAATAGGGTCTCTATAGCTATATTAATAATAACTACGCTAGCTATAAGGATATAGTATATTTAATAATAAGTTAGGTAGTCTTTATAGCTAATAAGCTAATCTTATAGAGATATTAATAATAAGTAATAATCTCTAAGTTATTTATAGAAGCTAAGTACTATATAGTATTATCTACTATATTAAAAGTACTTTAGATATAAAGCTTCTTAAATAAACTTAGTATAGACCTTAGAGAGCCTCTTTATATATAAGTAAATAATATAAGAACAGTTATACTTATAAAGGGGGAGTTTATAAATAATTATATAAAGTATATATAGGTTTATAACTACTTTATATAAGAGGTTACTAAATAGAGCGAGGTTAATTTTAAGTATATATTATGAGTAGATAATATAGCTAACTTATTTATAAAACTACTTAGGAGGATAATCTTTAAGTAACTCTTTAGGAAGAGTAATATAAGGCTATATAGAGCTAGCGCTATCATAGAGGAGTATATTAAAGCGACTTAAGCTTTATAAAACTAGACTCTTACTACGGAGGAGTATTATAACTATAAGTAGCGCTATATTATAACAAGTAGGTATATATATAATATAACATTAAACAATACATAAGTTAGAGATATTATAAGTAATATAGGGGCCTACTTATATATAAAGATATATAATAGGAGCGCGGGTTACATTATAACTAGGTATAAGGATAGCTTCGCTTATATAACTATAAATAACACGCTCGTTTGACCCCGGTTTCTAACCCCTAACTGCACGTGGGATCATTGTTGTTACACGGGTAATGGCCTATATCTTTTTCCTATTCCACAAGTCACCATTAGCAATCACTCACACAATGACATCAAGAGGTCCTGGACTCAAACGTACCTCATACCCGAAAGGGCACGGCGTGATACAGTTCCAAAATGCTTGTTTTAAGCCCTGACACTTGTACTCGCCGTCGTTGGGCACAGTCGTGTCGGGCCTGCTGCAAGGTGGGAGGTCCATGAAGCCCTGAGCGTTAATCTTCCACCTGGCGCAGCCCATGCAGGCGCCATATATCTGGCCCGGGGCGGTGCACTGGCGAGCGCACCTGGTGCCGCAGTCGGATACGTTTTCGACCGAATAATCGGCGAAGAGCCAAGCGTACTCGGCTGGAGAGAGGTTGCGGTTCGAAGAGAAACCTGGGGAGCAGGCTTGGATGAGGGAGGCGCTACCGCCGACGAGGGCGGCGGTAATGATGGCTGTAAGACGCATTTTCGTTTGTGTGTATTAGTTGGGAGGAGTTCTGTTGCTTTTCGGGGTATTTCTTAGAAAAGATTTATGTTGGCGAGAGAGTTTACGAGATATTTATACGTAACAAGAAACTGAGTAGGCAGCAGAGTTGGACGATATGTCAGGTGCGATGTGAGGGGGGTAACGCGGTAGCATCGACCCCGCAGCGCTGGGAGAAGGCAGGCTTTAGCATCCTATATACCCGGATCCTACGTTGAGGCCATAGCAATATCCACCACTTAGTAACCTTTATGTCTGCAAAAAAACGGGGCCTTTTCCGCGCTGAATAATAAATAAAAACTTAGTAGTAGTTACTAACTACCTTAATAATTTTAATTAAAACCTTAAACTAGAAGACTTAGAATAAGCTATAGAATATTATAAACCTCTATAAGTAATCTAAGGTTATAAAATAAATCTTTAAAATACTCTATCTAAGTATAGTAATAAAGCTATAGGTATCTCTAATTAATCTAAACTAAGCTACTAAGATACCTTAATACCTATATCTTATTAATACCCTTATTATAATTTATCGCTCTAAGTATTAAAAGAACTACTAGTTTAATAACTACTCTCCTAATAACGCTACCCTAATTAAGAATTAGAGATAGCTCTATCTTATAGTAATTAAGTTTATATAATAATAAAGATATCTTAAAAAGGAGTATCTAAAGTAAATTAATAATATTAAAATAGAGTTTAAATATATAGTATATCTAATATCTAAGGATATTATTAAAATTAACTAGCTATATAATAAATAGTATACTAAAATCCTTAAAGCGCTAAAAAAGCGGATTATAAACTAGGGGATATAGTAAAATAGGGTGCTAGGTTATTAGGGGTAAGGATATATACTTCTAGCTCTAAAAAGTTCCACACATTGGTGTTCCACAAATTGGCAATATCCACCACTTCGTTCTTCTATACCCGACCTCTAACACCATATGTGAAAGGGAGTAAAGGCCGACGGTGATTTACACGGATATCATTGGCAGCGATTTCTGCAGAGGCCCGCTGATGTCCGAGCCTAGGACACGGAAGTCCCGGCTAATTCTAGTAGAGACTAGGGTTCAACATACCCTGTTCGATTAAAAATCAACACACTATAATGGAAGTAATATAAGGTTAGCATGGGGACTTAGTGCACGCCTGACTCATCCACATAGGCAGGCTGTGAATAGTGGCTGGAAGTCTAACATCGATAGTAGGTATCATTAATTATAGTTTGATAGGTTCTCGTGTTCGGCAAAACAGAATCCGAGTTAAGATATGCGGAGTAGGGGTGGCTCCCAGCAAAGCAAGCAGGTCGCTTTTTTCATTCGATACAAGCAGGGCGCCCGCTTCTAATTATTTAAAGCAAGAGGGTATAATAAGTAGAGATTTATTTTTATATAAAATACCTATAGTAACTCTTAATTATCTAGTACCTAGTCCTCTTTAGCTAAATAACCTACCTTAGGCTCTAGATTATTAAAAAGCTTAACTTCTATATATAATAAGTCCTCCTCGCTTACTCTCTCCTAATTAGTACTACTATAGTGCTAAGTAATAATTGAATATATTATAATACCCTCTATATATATCCCAGGTCTATTCCTAATTTTAGAACTTAGAGCGATATTATAGATATTTATTAATAATAGGATTATATAAGAGAAGGGTAAATTACCTTATAACTAATATATTTAGTAGTAGGCGTAGTATTTTAGTATTATTAAGCTATTTTTACTAACTTAATAATATAGGAGTTATAAGGTTAAAGTTTTAATAATATGAAAAGTTTAATAGTGGTAGTAACTTACCGCCTACCCGATTAGATATAGTGCTGCTTTGTACGCTTTTTGCCGCTTTTTATATATTAAGCGAAGCTATACGCTTTTTGAGTTACAAGCGCTTTTTAGTTACCCCTAGTGCGGAGTTAGTATGCTATCGGCCTGTCACAGCTCCTGAAGAACACAACTCAGCTAGCTAATGTTACGACCGCAAGTAGCGCCGTACTGCCATAGGCGGGCGCGCGCGTAGCATAATATTAGATAGCATATAGGTTAGAGGCGTTATAAGCGATACGAGGGCTTATTTATATAGAAAGGTATATAATAGGAGCGCGGGTTATATTATAACTAGGTATAAGGATAGCTTCGCTTATATAACTATAAATAATATACTTATTTAACCCTAGTTTCTAACCCCTAACTATATATAGGATCCTTATTATTATATAATAGTATAACCTTATAACTTATATATATCTTTATAAATCTAAATTACTTATTATAATAGTCTTTAGAATAGCGAATCTTCTAGTATAAAATTATCTAATATAATGCACATACTATATAGACTTTAATATATTTTTAAGAAGCCTTTTGAGTTACTTATAGTTATAGTAACTATACTAAAGAATATTAGGGTAATAAGGATCTAAGATAAAACTATTATAGACCTTTAATATAAAATTATAGAGCTATAATTAGCTTAGTAGAAGAAGCTTAAGGAGAATAAGACTCTTTAGTAGTAGTTATAAGAGGTACTAAGAATAACCCTAGTATTACCTAAAGTTAGTAATAATAAAAAGAATACTTCATCTCTAATAATATTACTACTAATAACTACCCTAATAAGTCTAGCCTATTTATACTTTGGAATATAAGAGCTTAGCTGAGATATTATAATAATTAATACTCCTTTACTTAGGGAGCTTATTACTATACCTAAACTAAGTATGAACTACTTTAAGGACTTTTAAATAGAGTTCCTAAAGGATTACTACTTAAAGGGATTTATAAATTAAATTATATAGTTGATATATATATAAATAGCGCTTATAATATATAGAGTTACTCTTAGGGATTATTTAACCCTTATAGAGGATCTCTATATGGTAGCTAAGATATATAATAATCTTATAGAAGGATTACTCTTACTTATAGTATATATTTTGAGTATCTCTAAGATATAGGAAACTCTTTTATAGATATATACTAGCGCTAGTATTATATTATAAGGCTAATTATAGGATTAGATATATATATTAAAGCTTATAAAGAGCGATCTAATAATATATATATTAAAGCTTAATAAATTATAATATAGTTATTAATAAGGAGGTAGTACTATCTCTATTAAAAATACTATTTAAGCGTTTATTTAAGGAGTAGAGGACTAGTATTATAACTAAGCTATATACTAATAATTAAAGTATTATAAAGGTATTATTAAGCTAGTTAAGGTACTTATAGTAGATCTATAGGATAACGCCTATATAACTAGTAAGATAAAGGCTATATTTATAACCTAAGTAAATAAAATAACTAAGGGAAATAAGAAGATGAAGCTTAAGAAGGATTAGTAAAGCTATAGTTATTTTAGTTATAAGCGTACTATTACTATATAATATTATTACCCGAATTATAATCCTAAGGATAAGGTATTATTAACTTTATTTAATAATAATAAGAAGATAGATATATTTAAGAAAGAGTTTATAAAGGAGGGGTAGAAAGTAATAAAATAGGTTTATTATACTTTTATAGATTTAAATAACCGCTAGGTAGCTTAGAATAACCTTATAGAGACTAGATAAGAGGATACTATTCTAAGAATAGTTAAATACAATGATAGCGTTTAGTTATAGGAAAAAGGTGCGAATATATATATAATTAATACCTTATCATAGTTTAATAATAATAAGTACGCGCTACTAATAATACTATATGCGATCTATATAGGAGGAGGTAATATTCACCCTAAGTATATAGGTATAGTTACTCTCTGCTTTAATAATAGGGAATTAATATAGCTATAAGATATTTTATATATACTAACCTTTCTAATTAATATATTTAATAGCCAATAACTATACCTTAGTAGAGGTTATCTTAATAGGAACTAACTAGTAGGTACTAATAAGCGGGGGTTTATAATACTTAATATTTAGTAGCGAGGTTTTAACCTTCATATTACTTAAAAATAAGATTTAAGTATATAAGTTATATATATTATATAATAGAGGACTAAATCTAAGCTCTAGTACTAAAGGTTAGGGTATCTAGGCTTTAGAGAGATGAAGAAGACTATTAAGATAATAAGAGGATATATAATTACCCCTAGGATAGTAGTTCTATAGCTATATAAAATATATAATCTCTTAAAGAGTTTATAATTTTTACTATATATACCTAGGCGTTATATAGAGAGGGTAAGAGACGTTCTTCATATAGATATTAGAGAGGTAAAGCTAGTAAAGTATTATAAATACTTCTTATTAGTTATAAGTAATAAAATATACTTTAGAGTGATTATTTCTATAGATATAAAGGATAAGGTAGTATATTAACTATAAGTATACCTCTAAAGATAGAAGAATACTTTTAATATAATAATAAAGGTTACTTATATAAATAATATAGGGGAGTTAATGACAATATACCTCGAAGCTATACTAAGGGATAATAAGATAAAGGTATAGTCTTTACTACTATATATATATAAATAGAATAGTATTATAGAGTATATAATTTAAATTTTATTAGATAAGGCTCGCGCTTCAAGTATTAATCTTAAGGTCTTAGCGGAGCTACAGCTATTTCTACTTACAGTAGCGGTTAATATTATTAACTACTCCTTTATTATAATAATACTAAGTAAGATATTTATTGAAGCACTCTATAATAACATATTAGGCTTAGGAGGAGACTATGTTCCTATTATAAGTTAGCTAAGGGTTATTAGAAATATATATTTTACTTATATTAATCCTCAGGTATAAATAAAGACTAAGAAGATTACTATATAAACTAAGAAGAGTATCCTGATTAGTTATTATAGAGACTAAGTATATAAGAGATAAGTACTAGAGAGGGATAATATAATTATCCGCTCTAATATTATCTTTTATAACCCTATAATAGAGCTAGTAGAGCGCTAGTATATATTATTACCTAGTTAGGGCTTATAGGTATTAAGTTCGGAATTACACCGCAGCCCCTTCGCAAAAAGACTATAATAAATTCACCTAGTTTATAAGTATAATTCGGGAAATACTATATAGATATTTTAACCTATACCCTATACTAGTTAAAGAAAATAATATAAGAAACCTATATATTCCTACTACTTATAAGCAAACCCTCTAAATATTACTATATAAAGTTAGACGCGCGCTATACTAGGGCTAATTATATTAGAGCTAAATAGGCTACTAAGGCCCTTATAGCAACGCCCTTATTAAACCTTGTAGTAAGGTGCTATAAAAGCTACTATATAAGATAACTCCTTAACTTAAAAGGTTAACCTTTTAATAAGGTAAATACTACTATATAAGAGGTAACTCCTTAATTAAAGAGGTCTTTCCTAAGAGGTTCTTATAGCTAGAAGTATAAGAAGCTCTATAAGTAGGGCTTTATACCTCTCCCTCTTCCTTATCCTTATCCCTTAATTAAATTAGTACTAGACCCTATATATAAATATACTAAGCCTAAGCGAGGCACGCCTTTTAATATAAATAATATAGAGGAGATTACTAGAGAGTTTAGCCTTAATATAATTAATAAAACCTGCTTATTTATTAACTACTCTACTATATATAGATAGTATATTATTAGTATAGCCCTTAAGAGGGCTTACCTTAATACCCCTATAGGGGACTCTATAAAGCATAATAGTATTAGAGCTAAGTAAGTAAACTTAGTAATAGAAGTTTAATAGGTTATTATATACCCTATAGAGTAGCCCTTCTTTAAGCAGGTCCTCTATATTACTAAGGTAGAGGTAGCCTAGGTAGCCTAGGCCTATTAGGGCTTCTGAGTTATAAGCTAATATAGAACACTTATTATAATAAAGTAACCTATAAACGTTAGTAAGTACGGCTTGCGCTAAATAGAGAGAGCGTCACTAACGACGGCATAGCTAGCGGACGAAGCAGTAATAGAGGCGGTATTAGCGGCGTAGGTAGTGCGCGAGAGGAAAAGTCGATAGTTTTATACTCTATTAAATAATTAAAAACCACGTTATTATTAATATAAAGTTAAAGATCGTGAGGCTATCTAGTAGGGTAAATATAGGTATAGCTATAGTTAGGAGAGTTATAATCACATAACCGAAGGCTATGTATTATTAGGAGGCGCGGAGTTAGAAGGTCTATTACACTGAAGTAGGTAAAATTACTATATAGTGGCTAGAGGCCGGGCTTATAGTTATAACGCTATACTTATAGTATTATAGAGTAGATATAATAAGTATATTTATAAATTAGAGAGACCCACTCTCTAAAGGAGAATTGTATATTATATATTTATATTATAGCTTTTATATTAAACCCCCTTAGAGGAAGCGAATTAGAGTTAGCTCTATAGCCTTACTTAGACCTAATAAATATTATAGAAGTATAGAATAAATCTATAAATATTTAGAAGTTATAGAGGAAGCGAATTAGAGTTAGCTCTATAGCCTTACTTAGACCTAAAAAATATTATAGAAGTATAGAATAAATCAATAAATAATTAGAAGTTATAAGTAGAGGTAGTATTGAGTAAGATATATACCTTAGTTAAGAAGGGAGCTTTATAGTTTATTAATAAGGAGGAGGTATTAAAAAGCTTCTACCTATTAGCTAAGTAGGTATAGAAGTATAAAAAGGCTAATAATATACTTATAAAGTATAAGGCGCGGATTATAGTAAGGGGCTTCTTATAGGTCTTAGGGCGCGACTTCACCTAGATATATACCTCGATTTTATAAATAGCGTTATAGTAGATCCTATTAGTACATATATATAAGAAGGGGTATCCTATATAATGATAGGACTTTATTAGTATATACTTAAATAGAGAGCTAGAGGAGGTAGTATATATAATACCTTTCCTGTTAATTAAGGAGGTCTTTATAGACCTATAATATACTAACCTAGTAGCTTTATATAAGTATAAAATAGATTAGGAATAGGTTATTAGACTTTATAGGGCTCTATATAGGTTATAATAAAGCAGGAGGGAGTAATAAAATAAGCTATAAGAGATCCTCTTATAAGCTAGTTTTATACTATTATATTTAGATAATATTATAGGAAATAGAATTAGATTTTATTTTTAAAGCCCTATATCTCTGTACCGGTAAGGGGTATAAGAAAACAAAGAATATATTTGAACTTCTTATCTTATTTCGCATCAAACGCTGTATGGTTCTATACTATATAACAAGGGCTTTTACTTTTATCTAGGATCATAAGATAAAATCAGAACTTTAGGTTTACCTAAATCTATTAAGATTTAGCTTAGAAGGCTTTATATATCAATATAATATATAAGGTTTAAACTAGCTCAACCTAGCTATATTACGTTTAAACTAACTATATTATACTTTATTAGTACTTTCGAGCCTTCCGAGGGATTAGTGGGATATTAACTATTAATAAGGCGCGCTATTCGGCACCCCCCGGTCTGCTATTCGGCACCCTGCTAACCGCAGTTAGTAAAGTCACCCGTGGGGCACTACATATCATTTGGGGTAATATACCATTAGCCCTAGCGCCTACTAAACGTAATAATCTCAGTTATATTATATAAATATATAAGGTAACTATTATTATATTAATGCGAAACTACTATAGTCTATGCCTATACTACCTATACTACTTAAACTGCCTATACTACCTATACTATAGCGCGTAATTATACTATTATATTAGTAGTAGGAGAGGCAGCGGAGGCCCTAGTTAGCTTAAAGACTACTACTAATTTGATAGGAAAGGTAGGGTGTTAAACTAAGGCTATATTAGCAGCTAGCTTAGCTATAAATATAGGATCTATTAGTATTAAGCGTAACTAGATATTAGTAGAGCTAGTATAGGTAGTAGTAGTAGTAGGACTTAGCTTATATTAAAGGTATTTAGGCTCTGCGCTAGTCGCTAGGTTATTTAGTTAAACTGCTTTTTAATGAGGGTAGTTACCCTCTTATCCGCCTTTTCTACTGCTGTTTTCCTCTTTTTATATATTAGTAGTAGTAGTAGTAGTAGTAGTAGTAGTAGCGCGTTATTATTATTATTATTATTATTATTAAACGCGTTAGCTTAGGCGACCTTAAAGGCGGAGGGATCTCATTTAGTTAATATATTATAATCGTTATAAGGGAAGGGCGTAGGTATAGTTAACTAGTACCGTAGAGGTTTAGAAGTAAGGGTATTATTATTATCGAGGTAGAAGAGATCCTATTAGTAGTTATAGTAGAGAGTATTAACCTTAGGCTTAAGTTCTATAGTAGTAGCTCGAAGTGTTATAATCTCGGGCTAAAAACGCTATAAAAAACGCGTTAAGTTGATATTTTAAAAGCATGTAATAAGGGCACTTAATATTAACTAATCTAGCTATTAGGAGCTATTAATATCTATCTTTATAAGGTATCGCGAGGGATCCTTTGCTCTTAACTACTTAAGTATTTAGTAATAATAAGGTAGCCTATACTCCTTCTAAAAAAGACTAGAATAACGGGATAATTGCTATATACCTTTGGTATTAGTAAATACGTTATTTGTAGCCTCAAATTAACCCTAATTAAGCTCTATTACCCTTAAAGAGACTATATAAACTAACTAGGTAGTTATTAGTTTATCCCGCTACTATATTCAGAAGCGGAACTTTTTATTACTAATACGTTAGGTATACCGCTACTTCTTATTTATAATTATCTTTACGATAGCCTTAAAAAGACTATAGAGATTAGTTAAGTAGTTATAAAGGACGTCTTTATTTAGCGTGAGTAGACTTAGTTTAGGAGGTCGCGCAGAGACTATAGTTATATAACGACGTAATTATAAACTCTATATACTATAAGTAGAGTAGTAGGTAGGTCCTTTTGAGGTATATAATAATTCGAGGCTAGGTCTCTTAGAAGGTATCATAGAGAGCCCTCTACTACTACTAAAATAAATCGCTTATAGGTATATAAACGTAGTTTTTCTAAGCCTATAAAATACTATTAGGACTTTAAATAATCTCGTTATTATTATTACTAGTAGTTATAATAATAGTAGTAGTTATTATTATTAGAGAGATTTGATCGTTAGGTAGGAAGTTAGTAGAGGGTATTAATACTATAGCCCGATCGCCCGTAGCGAGGTCTTTAAAATCCTCTATAATATTAGCCTTAATATTTTCACTAGCTAGATTAAGCGAAGTTTCTCTAAGGGACCTACTTAAAGAGTTTTTAAGCTAATAAGAGCTTAAGGATAGCCCTAATAATATAATACTAGCTACTATACTAGTTTAATTAGGATTTAGCGCGTTAGGCTAACTTTTAGCCTAGTTACCGCTACTGCCGCCTCCTCCTACCTCCTCCTCCCCCTCTAATATATTATCCTATTTATTTTTTATATTTAATACCATATTCTTTAGTATATACTATTGATAAAGCTACTACTAGGTATACTAAAATACTACTCTTGCCGCCTTTTTTAGCGCTTTATCGAAGTCTATTAGCATTACTTTTAGGGGGTAGATTTACTCTAAAATTAGTAAATACTATATCTAGAGCATTACCTACTTATACGACTTCTCACTTTCGCTTAATATAAGCAAAAGGCTGCGTTAAACGTTAAATAGACTGAAGTTATACTATTAATCTCAAAGAGCAGTATATTAAATCGATTTACCTATTGCAATATATTAGTTATTAGTTTTCCCTTTTTTACTACCTTATTTACTAACTTTATATATTATATCTATTAATAAAAGCTCTAGGTTTTGCTACTACTACTTAACGTACTATATATATATCTAGAAGACCGTATTAATCCTTCCTATCTCTTTATTATAGTAAATACTTAGGTACTTAACGTCGTCGTTCGAGAAGATCTCCTTTACGAATATCTATATTAATATAAGGGGTCTATACCTCTCTTAATATAACTACTACTATAAGTTTTAAATATCCCTCTCTCTTATAACTATATTAGTCTCCTCCTTAATTTAGATAGTAATATCCCTTATAATTAATTTACTTAACTTTAACTTCGCCTCTACTTTCTCTTAATTAACCTTAATACTACTAATCTCTTCCTATAATAATTTATAAAGGGATCGACTTACTAAGATTAACTCCTCGGTAGTAAGTAGGTAATTATAGGAGTTATTTACCTATATAACTCCCTATAACTCTCCTCATTATAATAACTTTACTAACTATTAGTAGCTAGTTTTATAAGTCTTTATCTTCCTCTTTATAGCTACTAAGGGCTTTAGTCGACCGCCGCGGTTGCAAGCGAGGGCTAATTATAACTACTCCCTACTACTGGGATAGGATAGGATAGACTTAGCTACATAACTTTCGGAAAACTCCCTTAGCGCACAGACCCGTTACAGGGAGACTATAGAGTAGAGCGTAGAGGAGAGGAGCATAGCGGAGGAGAAGAGAGTATTATTATTATTACTATTAATACCTTAATAACCCTATACCTCGTTTTTTAGTAATTTCTTAGTAAGTCTACGCCTAATTAAGAGGGTCTCTTTTAATTAAATCTATAAATTATTCTATATATCTTTTAAGCTTACTCTTAATATTCTTACCTATTTATAGGTAGAGCTATATTATTTATTATCTTTCTAGTTCCTATTAGTTCTAGCCCTTTATAATAGTACCTAGAGGTAGATTCTTTTGCTCTCTTTAATAGCCTTTATAAGCTTCTTAGAGAGTTAGGTGCCTTCGCTATATCTATACGTCCCTGCTATTAATATATATATATATATATAATTAATCTACTTTAAATATAATAATAACTTAAGAAATTTATAAGTAACGAATAATAACGATATAAATAATAATAAAAACGTAGTTTAAAGAGAGGA